>DWJN01000500.1:0-23624 GCA_018248895.1 Carystus phorcus
AAAAAGCCGCCTACTTGGTAATGGGGCACTTTCAAATAAAAGCTTTTAAAAGTTTACCCTGTCAAATACCCCAACCCTGACCGTTCTCCGACTGACGTCATAGTCCCAGTGGCCTACTGTGGGCCCGTGGGCGGGAGGAAGGCCGCCGACCAGATGGCGCGCCCACGGCCACCGCCCTCGCGATCACTTTCTACCACATTGTAATTCATCGAGTTTTTATCTCACTCCTTGTTTACTCGATTGTAAAGCAATCTACCTGTAAACCCTTCGGATTCGACCGTCAGTCGTGGCGCACAATTATGCAACAGATAAATGTTCGAATTATGCATATTTATTTGGTACATACTAATCAATGCGTGATCTGTTTAATCCTATACAACCTATATGCATTCTCAGTCCAACCTCAACCAACTGTAGTACTGCAGAGCGCTGCAATTAGATCCAACTCATTAATGACCCTGTACGGATGATGATTCTCTCTCCATCACCGAGGAGTTCGGACAATTGCTCCCGACGACGGAGGTCTCGTTTTATATAATTATCTCTATTCCCTTCTATTTTCCTTAGTTACCTTAAAATTGAATTAAATAATAATATTATTATTTGCAACCTATAACACCATTGCAGTCGTTATATTATTTCCGTAAAATTTGCACGCGTACTAAAGTGGCAAATAGGAACAGAATAATGATTTAGAATTATTATAATACATACATATATTATGTATGTGTAGGTGTGTTTCCCGGAATAAATGCCAGTTCCGGATTACGTAATCAAAGTCACACAGTAAACATTTAATATTATATGTGTTACGACTGTTTTAATCGTAACGCTAGAAATCTATATAAAAATGTAATCAAATAGACTGTATATTTTTAATTTCAAGCTACTTCATAACTTATTTCACGGCACATAATATCTAAATGTATCCATTTATTCACATCAATATTAAATTTGTAAGCCTATTAACATAAACCTGATATTTTTTTTGTTTTGAGGGCCGACACGAGATGGCGCTGTGCTAATAGTGGTTACCGCTCGGTAATTATTTAAAACTTATTGGTTTACATTAAGGCTTTGCACTTAAACGTACTGCTACTTGAACAATATTTATGACGACGATCCCATAACAGACACAAAAGAGACCTGGATTATGCGAATCGATTCTTTGAACAACTGTATCAAACTAGAGCACATTGCAGCTGCTAAACAGCAAAACCAAATAATATCAGTGAGGGAGAGGAGTGTTGCTTCGTGTTGTTGATCAGGAGTGAGAAGTGTTGGGTAGTATTTGGCAGAGCTTAGCAAATGCCCGATTCTCAAGCGACCGAGTTCAAACCACACTAAGATACCACGCAGACGGTGAAGTTCATCATATAATCGCTGTGTAAATATTTGTCTCCAACACGAGAAATTAGTTACTTTTGTGTACCCTATACATATAGTAAATGATTATTGTATATGTTCTGAGCATTTCCCAAACGCGTGTTATTTTAGTTCTTAGAATTAATAGGACATTCATGATTTCAAACAGGGCTGGAGTAACGATTCAAGTAGATTGTTTAATGCAAAAAATTGCTTCCCTAATTTCAAATGGCCCAAATGGTTACGTGTCTTCATTGTATAAACATAGGACTAGTGCGGTATAAGAGTTTATTTGTCTATACTAAGCTAGTGATAGTATATGTGTGTTATTTTATTTATTACTTCAAAAGATGTACTGGGGAGTTTCGCCGTTTCTTCTCCTTGGTGTAAAAGCACCTTTCCGAAACTTTGGTAGAATCAAAAAATGAAGTGTATTGAAATAATACCTACATGAATAAATGATTTTGAATTTGAATTTCAGTTACAACTACCATTTACATTTCAATGAGTAAATAGGTATTACACAATCCGTAAACATCGTTAAACCGCTATAACAAAAAGCAATGGTTCGTCCGCGGCAAAAACGGCGGCGTCGTGTAAAAACTCCAGTACGAAGCAGGCTCTCTGGACAGTTTCTTCAGTCACGTACTCGCAGTTCAAACGGAGGCTGCGTCTACAGTTACGCGGGTCGCGGGTCGTTGACCGCACGTGGCGTGCAAAACAATGCTCCTAATACTTTGCATTAGATTTGCGGTTTTGTACATACCGAGTTAACTCAACCCCATGTCCGGTTTGATATGTATCATTGTGCATTTATAAAATATGTTAGTGATATCAATAGGTAAGAAATTTTATCAGCCTTTCACCATTTCAAGACACTTTTAATAGTTTCATTTAAGTTGGAACAGTCATCAACAGTTAGGAAACAAGTAAACACACAGTGATCGCCAGCGTTTTTGCTCAGTTCTCGTCATATGGACGTTTGCATGTCAAAAATCTTGCCTAACGCTGTGGATAATGGTCTTCATGTCCTTGACATAAGTTGGCGGCAATAATTCGTGATGTTTCACAGTAGTTGATATAAGTACATATTCACAATGCAACCTTGTATCGGTGGGAACGCGTCCAAGCAAGTCTAGTAAACCAGCTGATACAATACATTGGACGGATGTTTTTATATGTTTTCATGTTTCAATGTTGGACGAAACGTCATTCCTTGATACGTTCTAGCCCTTGAAGGGAAAAATCTCAAAAATAATAAACTCAATACATCCAGAAGTAACAACGCCGACAATATTGTTTACCGTACACTGGAGGTACAAGTATGATGGTGTAATTTCGCCCTCAATTTCACCGAGCTCGTGGACTCTCAATACTCATTTCACAGCACCGAGAAATGAGCTTTGAATTAGATAAATGTTAACACACGTCTCGATTTGCGCAGGACGGATTCTGGCGTAATGTAATAATTCCCTTTTCCTCTTGATTCCGAAAATAACTAATTTATTTACGTTCTTAGTTGGTCATCATTACGTTAAACAAATGTTTATGTTACTGTATAAAAATATTTTTACTCGCACTCGTTTTCGTAGTGTCAAACTAAATCATCTATTAATTTAGCTATTTATTTCATTTTTGTATTTCGTTCTACACAATAAAGTAAATATTAATTTAAAAGTTACATAAAGTACGTTAACAGTATCCTCAATAGGGTGCAGACTAATGCTTCAAGCAATGTAATGTCTATGATTTTTGAATATTCTATCCTATCCTATTTGAATAAACAAGTATTATCCGATCCTAATTTTAAAGTAAAGTTACCGGTTTTATATCAAAGTTATTTATATAATTATATTAAGGACTCCTTTGTTTCCCGAATTTTTTATAACAGACGACACTACTAACTGCTGCGACGCCACTGAATGTGTGAATGTGAAAACGTTATTTTATTTCACACCAACTCCTAATTACTTCTTCTTGCCGTTTTATAGACGTCTTCTTAGAAAGTCTTCTTGTGGCATAAAATATAATACAATAATTTAACAAAATTATAACAATAAAAAAAGATACCAATAATTTGTCAAGTTACGTGACTTAGTCATAGTCAAATTATATGTTACGGGTATCAAAGTGTTGGATGAAGCGTAAGCAACGCGATTATTCTGTTGGCAGGGTTTGCGATCGTCGCGTGTCGCGGTGGCGCCTCGCCGCGGCACGTTGCGCGGTGCCTGACTCATTGCGACCACCACCATACTACCATCATATAATTATCTATTCTATGCCAGTGCTTGTAAATGCACTCCTCATTATGTATCTAACTTTATTACGAACAATCCTATGACACTTTGCCAAGTTGTCAAAATGAGGTTAATAGTCTAATTTATAATCTGATATTGGAAGGTACTTATGTATTTTGTGAAACATATCTACGATTTAGATGTTGATATTAATAAACTCGAGGTATAAGTTATTATGTAAGTTTTATGTAAGTAGATCCTCAACCATTTCGGATGGTGTTTAATAATTTGCACAAAACTTACCGGGAACACTATATGTACTAAATTCTTAATGGATAGTAAGTTTAATTCTTTTTTCTACTTTTCATTAAAGGCACAATTGGCGGGCTTAATTAATACAAAAGACCAGTATCTAATACCTACCTTCCTTTTTTCTACCTTTATCATGTGCAAAGAACGGTTAAAGGTTTATTTATTTATTTATTCTTTATTGTTTCCTAAAAAATAGGTTTTACAAAGGGCGGACTTAATGCCTATTGGCATTCTCTGCCAGTCAACCCAGGGTGATGGCGAGAACATGAGGTAGGTGACAATAAATCCAAGTTAATAATAATTGTTTCATTCGATTTGTACAGTAAAAAGAGTTTAAATTCCTAAAATTGTGACCGACATTACAAATAACTAAATAAAATTATCAAATAATTTAACGCATATAAAATCAGTTATGACTCTCCAAAAGTTGCAATGAATAATTTTCCTCTCCTTATGTCATCGAATTGCACAGTCGGCTACTTCAATAAACCAATAACACGATATACGCCGATACAGCCGTATTCGGTGGCTCGTAATTAAAATGATTATTCACTTGGCAGGCTTCGTGTTCGACCCGATGACGTCACCATGTTATGACGCCATCCTTGACTCGACCAGGTACACGTTTCCACTCTACATGACATCCCTGTTATTATCGATATAAAATGTGATAAAAAATCACATGTATATCTTCATAGGAACAGGTTTTCAATATAATGTACGTACCAATCTTGATACGAGAATTCAAAACAAGGTTTCTCCTGGTTTCTATGGACATATTCGTGAGTCAAATAGGTCAAAATTTGTATCCATGTCTGTTAATAAACATCAGTAGCAATTGTTTCGGGCACTATGGCATGAGTGTAAATTACTACATAGCCGGCTGTAAAGAGGTCCCCACATCAACCTTGTATAAAACAACAACTAATGAAGCTGATTACACCTAAACAAACGGGAGACCACGTATTGCGTATCTCCACGGCCAAGGTCAGAACATAACAATAGTTTATCTAGCCTATATAAGAATACTGTATATTGGTGTTATCAAATAATAAATAGTTAAATAAAACAATAAATATAGAGGATAGTAGTGACGCAACAAGCGCAAGAGGGAAAGTGAACGACGGGCAGAGCGCAGTAGACACTGGCGACAATCGCTGAACGACTCTTGTAACGAACGAACTTGACATTTTTGGGGACACACGCAAGAACTCGCCGCAGCCGCGCCGGCAGCATAAGGCACCGGTTGACATATCGTGTGTAATACTCGTAATGTTTAAATACATAATATACCCGTTGTCTCACATACTGTACAGTGAATATGTTCAGTAAAACAGCACGTAAGCCGCTTGAAAACAATTTAAAAGATTTTGTTAAAGGTTTGATAAGCTCACATACATAATTAATCATAAGTACCGTCCAAACATTTGAACAAATCGGCTAATTTGACCAGTACAAAATCACTACAGTAAATTTTTTAAATAAATAATTTCGATAGACTACACATCCAATATAAGATCTAAGCGTGCTTCGTTTAACTTTTACTGTATTCCCAAATAGAAAATGATTTAAAAAATCCAAAAATCATAATTATGCAAAATGGCGGTGTCCCGAAGACCTTATTTTTGCCAAGGTCAAAACACCAAAGAATGCAGCCGTAACAAAACGACAGGCGATAGTTTGTAATGGTTTCTGATATGAATACTAGATATATGTGTCACGGCGAACTTACATATAAGGACATTCGCGTATATGGAAATATGCATAGCATAGAGTGAGCAACTGCACGTAGTATTGTGTCACATTGATACTTGTGAAAAAAGAGAGGGGAAAATGAAGTGGATGTGGGAACAAATATGCACAACACAAGATATAAATAAATATAACATAGCTGCCGCAAACTATTGCCATTCAAATATGCGAGAAAGATTAATTTAATTCTTTATCCTTTCTGTTACCGGTAACTCTGTAACAGAAAAAACGGGCAGAGTGAGATGTATCCTCTATAGTCTTGTGTCCATTTTCAATGTTGACACCATCACTGATACAATTACAAACTTCGAAGAAACCCCACAATATCTCGTGAAAAACGGTAAATTATCCTTAATTTTGTGATAAAATTCTGCTTACACATTTAGAAAGGGACAAAAGACTGTGTAAGATGCCTCTCGCTCTGCCCATTTTTTCTGTCAGCAGGGAGCAGTACATTTTCCGTAGCGAGTCCACGGATGGGCCAAAAAATTGACATACTCGTATTTGCGATATTGATATGAAACTGAAACTGATATAATAATGTTACCGGAATAGACAAAACACGGTCCAAACCGCTAATTGGCTTACCAACACACCGTGAAACACCTCACCGAGACCAATCTAGGCCAAGGCTCTTCCGATTGTAAGGAATCCACGGAAATACGAACAGAACCGAACACTAACAAACAAGTTTTTTGATCAAAACGGTCATAAAATCCGAAATGAATCTTGAGGTCAAATTTGAAGGAGGCGGAATTTTTGAAATTTAATTAATGTTAATAAACTCCGAGCGGATAGTGAAACATTGAAAAAGACAAGTAGCCAAATTACCAAGACAAGTTATCAAATTAATATTAGTCTACTTTGCAACAATCTACGAGAAAAACGTATAATGGTATGGTCGGTATACATTATAAGAACTTATTTGCGCAAAATAACTATTAATTATAGTAAGACAAGTATCTATATACATATTTCAAGTTATAAGCAACTTAATCTATGCATCACCTTTAAAAAATATACTCTTCAAGCTTTAGGAACCTTTATAACAATCCTTCCTGTTCCAATTATCTAAAATCCACAAGGACGAAAACTCTTCAAACAGCTTTATAAGTATTCCCTACATCAATGCACCGAATCACAGATTACTTATTTATTGTCACAACAGTGTATTATAGTTGTGCAACGAAGATTAAATAAGAAATTCCGCTGTTTGAGGTCAGTCGCGATTTAGACTGAAGCGTGGGCGTTCCTTGCGCAACAACCAATTACTGGTAACATTCGCGACGGACTAAATGCCCGTCTAAAGGTAACTAATCTGTATCTGAGTGATTACTCTAATTTATGACGGATCACTACAGAACATACAAAACACCTTCACATGTATTGTTTCCACTCATGAATATTTGAGCCAAGTGATTATCAAACTGATGGGTGCTTGTGTGCAGAGACATCTAAGAAATAGCACTCCGCTAATATGACTGCATCTAAATCAGCGATTGCGACATTATTTCATGTTTTTCTTACAGTCCTCAACAAAATATTATCACAATGAATTGAACATAAACACTACATGGATTACGTACAAACGATATTTAATTTGTAATATTCCGACCGTTCATGGAAAAGCTAACTGACGATGTCGTAAATTTGATTTAATATCGACAGTGCGTCAAAATGAAAAATAACTTAATTAGACAATTATGTGACAGAAATACATTCGTGGAAGTACATCATTCAACACCTTTTACTTGTCTTTTCAACCGAAATAGATTGTTTTTTAGCTTATTAACACGAAGCGAGAAAATTTTGACATTATCCGATATGAGCATGACGTCATTACGGTTGTCTAAGACACGTTGCCGGACAATAAGGAAGCAGCGAACATGATGAACAATCATCATGTTTCTATTATACAAATTCGGTACTAACTCGTAATCTATATTAAATAATATATTTATGAATTATATTACTCTTGCATTGTACTTGTCCAGTACAAAGTCAGTACTGGGGCAGTACACTGCACGACAAATGGTTCGACACATTTTAAGATTCTCATAATAAGTTTAAGGATTTAATTGATACTGTTATAAATTAAATATTAATATTGAATAAATATTAAAAAGGCAAAATCTAAATTAATTAATTTGTCTAAATAACAATGCTAACATGCCACTAAGTAATAAATACCTATTATCAAGGGAACCTAAAATTGGTGTGTTCGTAACTTCTGTACTAAGCACATTGTGTAAGATGCCAGTATAAAATAGTGAAGTGGACTGACCTGGAAGTGCAGGATGATGGTCCAGATGAGGCCGAGGGTCAGCTTGGGGTTCCCGTCAACGATGTCCTCGGCGCGGATGTTGACCAGCTTGATCTTCTTGTACCGCAGGAAGTCCAGCGCCATCTGCACGTTCTGCAGCATGTGGAACCGCATGCGGCCTCGCTCGCGCGGCTGGAACCATGACACCACATGCTGTTACGCTATTTTTTTTTATGCCATAAGGCGGCAAACGAGCAGACGGGTCACCTGATGGTAAGTGATCACCGTCGCCCATGGACATTAGCAACACCAGGGGTGTCACGAACGCGTTGCCGGCCAAGAAGGAAGAAGGAGGGGAAAACAGAACTGGCACTCCGATAAGTATAAATTCTGAGAGTGTTACTGACCTCGGGCGCGCGATAATATCTGGTGACGACGTACGGCGTCATCATGAAGGTGGTGCCCGCAGTGCGCGCCAGCCCGAAATCCAGGATCTTGAGGGTGCAGTCGCTCTTCACCACTATATTGGACGGCTTCAGATCCTGCCCACATCACAGAATCGTCAACTTATATCAAATTTCCAAAACTAATGAACGCTCCTAGCAGAATATTTCATATTCAACAAGTCATTTGACATAAATAAAATGTCACTTCAAGCTTATAAAAAAAGTCTAACTTTAGGTGACCATATTAATAAAGTGGTATAAGTATAGGCCATTCAACAAATATATACAGTTAATTATAAGTGCATGCGGTGTATGCCTTAAAAGGTTAAACACTGGCAGACCTAAATAAATAAATAAACAAGTTGTTTTTACTACATAATATCGCATTTATAGGGCATTAAAAAGAACATGATAGTCCATTTGAAATCTTAGATAGACAACCTTGCAATATCTACGGAAGTTAAGACGAGAATATTAGACATTATTGCGAAATGCTTCAATCCATTGCTTCAACCCATTAATGGCCCACAGGCATGGGTCTCTCATCATTTATAACACAAGGCAATGTTGGATGTAATTACAAACAATTATCCATCTTTAAGAACCTACTAGAAAAATACTGATAATAGGCATAAAATATGGTGATTCCCCGAGATACCCAAACTTGCAAGGAGCCTGATAAATTTGGCCAACAATAGTGTGACTCCCAAAACTTCAAACTTACCCGATGTATAATTCCAGCAAGATGCAAATGCTTGATGCCGCACAGCATCTGGTACAGAAGGTAACTCATCCGCTCGTGGTCGAGATCCATCTGGATGACCTGGCAGAGGTTCGCGTCCATCAGCTCCATCACCAGGTAAACATCCTGGAACTCCTCGAGACTCTTCTGTGGCGTGAAGGCGTTTAGAAGCCCGATTATCTGGAAGTTGATAAAGAAAATATTGTCGTTACAAAAGCTGTAACTCGATAGGACTTGTCGGTCGACATGTCTCGTCTCCTTTACATCGTACATTGCTTTATCGTCGCATGGGTCGTATTGTTCTCATGATGTCTTTATTATTACTTTGTACAATTCTTTATACTAACTTTCGCCGTTTCTTCTCCTCGATGTAAAAGCACCTTTCCGAAACGGTGGTAGAATCAAGAAATGACTTGCATAAGTGTATTGAAATAATACCTATGTATATGAATAAATGATTTTTGAATTTGAAAAAAAAAAATTTAACGTTGCTCAGCTGTAACACTTCAGTCATGTGGTCTTATTTGAATTTGAGAGTGATCTGGCGAGTAGTTTTTGAAGTAATAATATCCTAGTATCCCTAATAATGCGTATATAATTGATGTCGGAAATCTGAATATTTAACTTGCGCGTATTTAATCGATTTTATTTTTAATATTTTTTTGGCACTAACCGACAAACGAGCCTTATTGTTAAGTGGGTACCGTCAATCATGAACTTTGGCTAAACCAATGGCCAACCAACTAATTCTTCTCCATCAGGCCAAGCATTAAGGTATCTGTATTTATATGTTATTGCCATTGTACAGATTGTACTTACGTTTTTGTGATTGACAAGTTTCATCAGCTTAAATTCGCGATATGCGCGTTTCGCGTGCGTCACGTTCTGGAACGGCCGCGACAGCTTCTTGATCGCGACATTCTGTTGCGTCACCGTGTCGTACGCGGCACTGGAAACAAACGACCACACCTCATTTACACACCATGACTGCTGTCACTTGCCGTTTACCACATTCATGTTGGCTTTTCTGAAATCGAAACCTGACCAAAGTCACACACATTAAGTCAAGATACATACATATGTATATGTAGATATGTATGTAGTGCCCTCGTAAACATGTTCGATACTTCTTCAACCATTAATTAGGTTTAAATCTATGATTAGTTAATTGACTATTTTCGGTCATGGATCTAACTAATCCATGCTTTTGGGAAACATTTTACCTATTGAAAATGATACCCTAACTCGTAATCGCTACAGATAACAATAATTATCACGCTTCAAGTCCTATTTATCATGTCTGTAGAAAAAGTCCGTCCAGTCATCTAACGTTTAAAGTCTGCTGCAAACCTTGGATATCTCAGATCAAGTACCCTCTAACTCATGGCCGAATAAAGAAATAATTCTCACTTAATTCCCAAAGCCCATATTATTAACTAACCAATAAAACAGAAAGTACTTAACGAATCGTTGAAGCTATCGACAGCCGGGTAAATCTGACGTAAGCTAAAAATAATTTTCTAATAACTTGAAAGCGATAAAAAGTTCAAATAACTTCGCAAGAAAATCTTTACCACATTGAAACTTCAGTGCACCAACTGTAATTAGGTTCGGAGAAACGGCAGTTGGGCAATTCGACGTGGTGTAGACGTAATAATTTATATATAGGGTAATAAATGGAGACAATATTAAAATAAGATATGATATATACTTAGAAGTATGAAAATATTCAACTACTATATATACTTTACACATGCAAAATACAGTATAGTCTTATATAACTTATAGATATCATAGAGTGCAACAAAATACATGCAAGCAGCATACATAATATTGTATAAATATTAAGAAAACAATTCTCGCCACCTAAACAGAAATATAAATTGAAGCAAGTTATATTAAATTTTTCTGCATTATGTTAGTTAATTTTAAACAATATTCACCCACACGACGTTACGTTGTTAATACACTTATGAAGTACACAAAGAGTATGCTTTATATCTAAACACATAAGAGTCATTTTTCATGTCTCTTTTATTTCTTTTGTAACCTTGTAACATACATATGTATATACTTTAGAGGTGTATTTACTTATAGAGGTCTATAAGTGAGTACACGTGAAAAATAATCATTTTTATATTTAGTGGGTTTTATATTAGAATGTGAACAAGTAATGAAGAGGCAGAGTTAGTCAAAATAAAGATAATGGTGTCCTGATACCTTTCCCGCAAGCATTAAATGAATTATAATGTTACGCGATATCCTATAACTATAATGTACGAGTATCATATTTTTTTCATAAAGAACAAGCATCCATGAAATTAAGTGCAAATCTTCGTAATAAAAACTTTTACTCGCTTTATCTGGTATGGAATACAAACCGGTACCGTTTCAATTTCCAAGAAATAATGTTTATACGAATAAGTTTAATAAGGTATTGTAACGACCGTTATACCAGCAAATCACTCGGTGGCTTAAGTTTCGACGAATTCTACAAAATTTTGACAACTTTGCTACTGAAATATGAACTATCATGAAAATTTTGATCTGATTCATACCAATCTTAGTTTTAAATTTGCTACGTAATCTGAATTTTTAAGTTAAAAACCAATCTGTGGCGTTATTTCGATATACCTAGGTATTCCTTCTAGCCCCGGGTATGTATTAATTCATAGAACGAGCGTTACTCCTCAAACGATATTAGTCCTTACAACCATCAGCGGAGGGATGAAAACGGATAAAGCGATGTAAGCTCTGTTCGCCACTAGTCTTACCACACCATGCCCTGCGCGCCCGCCCCGCGCCGCACTAGCTCAGTGTACCGCGTGGGGACAGTGAACACAGCGTCACCGAATGCCACTGAGTAAAACTGTAACATTTCTACGCGGCTAACATTCGATAACCGGCCGGATCAGCTATAAGTAAACAAAATAAAATACAGCCTTAGATTAGTAACGCCCAGAAACGACAGTCGCTTGCGAAGCGATCACGCGAATGTGTCAAACGTCAGAAAGTCAGGGTTAGTTTATGTAAAAAGAATTTAGCCGAATATAAAAATTTTGGAATTGTTTTAGTTTAGCAGTTTTACACAAATTTCAATATTTTTGTTGAGGATATAAGCTATAAACATGCCAAGAATTATCTAAATATGTTTATTGGTTTCCGAGTAGACGCAGACAGTAATTCAAAACTATTGTTTTGGTTTCTGTATCGATAGAAAAGCCTACATTAAAATATACAAAATAAATGTCTAGATTTGACCCCGTTACCATTTTACTTTCTAGTACTCGAGCGTAATTCTTCTCACAAAGGTGGTTATGAATAACTGATCGCATTTCGTTTCTGAGTGTTATTGTCTAAGCATACAGATGTTGACGTGCCGACAGCTGTGCAGGCGTGGAGTGAAGTCAGAAGTATCGTGATGACTGATTCGGATTAATGAAATCTGTTTAGTGGCTGAGTTGCACTAAGTATATAACAATGGAGTGCTAAAAATACTTTCAAACAATTCTCATTAGTTGACAAATGTGTACGTATTCGTATTAGAAGACGGAGCTCCTTCGCATGCGATGAATGGATACACATTTTAATAATAATTCCAAAGCTGCAAACTTTACAAGAGGTAGTGCCTCTTCAATTTTCTCTTTTCCGTCCTCGTAAAAAAGGCGGTGGTGGAGTGTAGTTCTAATAATAATGAACATAAGAACAAATTGCCAATACGACTGTTATCTACCGATAACAACTGTTTCCTTAAGTGTCCTTGAATGTAAGACGGATATATGAGAATGAATATGAGGGCTATTAGTTGCTATATCAAAACAAATACCTTGAATACGCGCGCCTACTCCAGAATGTACCGTAATGTTTTCAATGGTGTGTAAAGTTAAAAAAAAATACAGACGAATTGAGAACCTCCTTTTTTTGAAGTCGGTTAAAAATGGTTGAGACACTGACAATTAGTTCATGATAGCCTAGTAATATAATTTTGATTGCGGAGTGCCTTCGCATGCATGCATGCTGTTCCCTAGGTAAAAACGCGCTAAACAATATTCACTATGAACATGCAAAAATATAATCAATATCAAGAGGTATTATGGCAGTATAGAATACAGATCTCATTCCTATGTCGGTAGACCGGTGAGTAAGAGGGGCCAGAAGGCGGCCCGTATGATGATAGAGCTTCATATAAGGAACAAATATTGTCAAGATTATTATTGAGTCAATAATATTATTATTTATTAGTATCAGTAACTAATATTTCTCCCATTTCTGGGGTAATACAAATCTGTTGTCGCGGGCTTTTGGCCAAACGACAATAGAGAAATTGGTCATTATTTAATTTACGTCAATGGATATACATTTTCTGGCTATTCTGCATGTGTTGATTATTGTTGCTTTTTGTAAAAGAATAAAAATCAAAGGATACATCCTTTACTTAAAATTTTTAGGCTACACTACAGGTAGTGTACGAGGTATGACTGTGTTTGCTTTTACTGTATTCACTCTCCACGATTTAATTCTATTGAAAGATCTGTATATATTATCCGTATGAGTGGTCATCAGATTATGTGTATTAGGTATTGCTTATTATTTGTATTATTAAATATTTATTATCCAAGTTCTTTCTTTCATCTATTACACTTTGATTAATCACAACTTTCTTACATTCTAGGAGCTTGTGATGAAATTCGTCTTTTAATAAAGTTTGATATCTATAACTCCGATTACGTTAGGTAACGAGTCGATTCATCCCGTT
Organism: Carystus phorcus; assembly: GCA_018248895.1. Lineage (NCBI taxonomy): Eukaryota > Metazoa > Arthropoda > Insecta > Lepidoptera > Hesperiidae > Carystus > Carystus phorcus. Next base: position 13,874 of record DWJN01000500.1, read on the forward strand.
CATCCAATCCGATAGTACATTGAACTTTAATCAGTCTCGTATTGGCATCTATCCATTTGTCATCTAAGGAACGCGTATCATCTTGTCCAAGTAAAATCGATGTGATGTATAGCTGTTCAATTTGGCACGGCCGGTCGCTTGCCAGTAGATAACAAAACTTGGCACACTCGCGCCCATTCATCTCATATCTTTGATGTTTGTTCGTCTACGTTGTACTGATGAGGTGAATGTATTTCAATATAAACAGCACAGTAGGTAGCAGCACTGCTGAAGGAAGCGATCGGAATAAATGATACATATAAGTTTGTTCTAGGATCTAGGCTCCTAGTGATGTCTACCTCTACAACATGAAAAGCCCTGGTCTAAGCATCTAATCACCGGTTTCTGAAAAGCTTATAAAAATCGCAAAAGTTCCTGAACAGCTGCCAATACATTAACTCACATTGTCAAGTAAAAGTAAAAAAAATCGATATCACTGAACAAATAAAAATGTTGACGTAACTCATTTAACTTATTTATTATTTCAATTTATTTATTTGAAATGTTACAACTAATTCAAACTCGGAGATTAAGTTGCCTCAATGTTTAATCTCCAAATCCAAATACATGCCGTCAATTCGGTCTTGATAGAAAGTAAACTAAATCCTAACTCATCAAACAACAACAAAACATAATTTCAGTGTACAAACACATCACGTATTTCAATTGAATGCCGAAAGGAGACACATTCATGGAAGTGATTACTATAAACAATAATTATAGTTTTGTGTACATAGCTGACAAACTAACAGACGATTCGTCCGGTGATAAGTTATCACCGAAAGCTCATGCGTATGAGTAACAACCAAAAAATTACAGATGCGTTGCCAGTTAAAAAAGAGAAAACAAAGAAAGTACTGTCTCAAGATCTCAGCCGAAACATGAGTTTGATGGCTATTAAATATAAAAAAAAATATTATTAAAAATTGCCTACTAGGATTTTATAGACAAAGTAAAATATATCACAAAAGAATATGGTCGGAAAAATATTGAAAAATATCAGAAAACCATTTTGTTACACATTCATTCTTTCTTTTCCTTCCTTTTTTTTCGTTACCCTAACGTAGATACAAAACCATGTTTGAATAGTGAGCGGATAGCGTTACGCCGTCGCATATAATTGCAGTCTATAATTATTTCCCAGTGATACACTGGTATGCAGACGGTGAATGGAATTCGTAATGTGTTGGGAGAGCGGGAGTGTATTACGGCTGTGATCTCTGGATTCTGTACTTGCGTCCTTGATTGCGGCGGTCATTATCCTGTGTTGGGTAGTGTCGGAAGTACACATTTGTTTTTAATGAGTGTCTCCGTGACGACGAACACCTTTTCATGGATAATGAAAGAGTGAACTAGATCATGAATGGTATGTTATGGTATCAGTGCATAGCGGTGCAGTACGAATTCGTGCAGATCTTGTAACAACTTACATTCGAATGTTAAATAAAAGTATCATAGCAAAAAAGGATACATAAATATATAAATATCGAATGCCGTAATAATAATACACATACGCAAAAAAATCAGGCCGAATAATGTTGCAATAAATACCATTACAGAAGAAATAAGATCACTAGCTACATTTAAGAAGTTTATAAAATTTAATCACAAATAATGTCTATTATGTGAAATAGTATAATAGTGAAATTATCGTGCCAGTCATTGTAAGGAATGTGAGTTTAGACATTAGCAGTTGATATTGTAGGTATGATGATAAAATGAATTAGAGATACAGTGAGTCAGCTTCAAGCAAGAGCTAGGTTTCATTGACCGAAACCGGTCAAGTGCATCTTTTAGTAGCACATTTCAGTGAAAAAGTAAACACCTCAATCTACATCAATATCGTGGAAATTTATAAGCACTTTGTAGCTAACTCCCAGTATATTTAGCATAATATATAATTACCATTGGTCTATCTCATACGTACGAGGTTTTTAAGTAGTTAACTCACCAGACTATGCCTTGGGCGCCCGAGCCGATCGGCTTGAGGTTCTGGTAGCGCTTCAGGATTGTGAAGCGAGTGTCGCCGACCTCAACGGTGTAGAAGTGAGGGTGGCGCGGCGGGGCCGACATGGCGGTAGCTGGCGCCGCGTGGGGCATGGACCACCCCTACCTGCCACCGAAAAAGTATGATAAATACCCACGACACTACGAGTATATCTAGCGTTAATTCAATTTGACTGAGACTCCATATTATATAATTCTCACTGTGAAGAAGCTTTTTGTTTACATTAAAAAAATGCAGTAAGTAATTACTCCTTGTTGGAAAATTATGGTTAACTCTAGAATGGCTAAGTATTCCTTCCCACTAACTACTGTAGCAGCAGACATACCGCTAATTATAATTTATTTTATGACATAAAATATCATATTTAATAAATAATTTATCATAAGACCATTATTCATTTAGGCTAGCTGTATAAATTTCACTCTGCTACCAAGTTTGTCGACAAAGTAGATTTATGGTCCTAAAGGTGTACCCTGAGATATGCCTACGATGTTAATTAAGCAAATGGGGCTTACTTTACAAAGTTATCCGTGTAGAACGCGCCGAGTCCCCATAAATCGCGGCCCCGTCGATTATTGTCCGGCCCCGCGGGTCGGGTGCGGCCCCGGGTAACACAGGTGCAGTCTTGCGGCTCACTGGAAGACCGAGTTATGCCGATTACGTCTGTGGACAAGATATCGTTATCATTAATGTTAAGGGCACTTTTGTTTTGTTTGTTATTATGGAAACGAAATTAAAAAGTGTTCATCATTATTGAAATTATCAGGTGTGAAGGATTGCAGGACAGAAAGCGATTGGTGAGTAATAACAAAGGAATCAACGTCGCATCAATTGAAACACATTTTGGCACAATCGCATTTTGGCTTCGTAATAGTGCATGTAAAAGCATTATTTTGTTTCTTCATGAACAAACGCATAATATATTTAATATTTGTGTATGGTATATAAACCTATTGAATACTACAGCTGACTTTGCAAATGAAACAAGTGTAATTTTGGTTGTTCACTAATTTACTGTAGGGCTTAAACGAGAAAGAGTAAAGAAGTAAAATCGAACACATAGAACAAAGAATGAAACAGCAGTAAACAAAATAGAAGTGAACGGTAAATTCACCGCTAAGCATATGATATCACTTTCACTCAATAATATTTTATCGTCAATAAAGAACAACAATTGTACGTTGTTCTCTCGACTGCCGTACACATCCAGACACTTCATGCTACAATATTTTGTAGAGCAATAACTCACTCGGTTCACGGGGGTGTATGTTTTCTGAGACGTGAGTCAACATCGTTAGATATTATTTCACTGGAATACCTATATACATATACATATGAAGATAAACCAAGAACAAAAAATAATTTTTGTTTAGCAGAATGTTATTTTACATGGACAATTTTATTATTATATTGGTGTTTCTAGAAAAGTGAAAAATATTGATTTTGACACCAAATGAAACTAAACACATTGTGTATTTTGAATTTCACAATAAAGAAATATTTAAAGTTGATTTGTGTCTGCAAAAGTAACCTATACCGAAGCGTAGCAAGGGCAGTCTCTAATTTAATTACCTACCTTAATTTTGTGAAAAGAAGAAAAATACATAAAAAGGTGTAAGTTTGTTGTGCCCATTTATTACAATTAAATATACTCGTATTTAATAAAGTGACACTAGTACAAATGTACGTGGTAGGTAAATATTTTATTTACCTATTAAACAATTCAACTATATTAGAACTTCTCAACATCTACGAACATTTGTTTCTAGAATAACTAATCGAATCGTAAAATAAATGTCCATTATGAGGCTAAAATTTAGTCCTCAGTCCGCTGGAACCTGGACTTTACCACAACGCAAATTACCCATCATCATTCGCTAGTCGCAAAAATATTTCTTATTATTAGACAAATTATTCGAGCCGCGCTTCGAAAGTACTAATTTACATTTTTAAGTGGCAATTTAGCCGCGCCGTCGGCGAACGAGCTGTTTACTCCATAATGTGATGATGTACAGTTTCACCCTCAGACGCGTTCACCGAGAGACACGCTTAATATTCATTATAATTCAAATCACCATTATTTAATCACTCGAGTTTTACCAACAACATTTTAAATTTGCTCTTTGAGGGCTCAAAAACGATCACATCTTTCGTTCTGATTAAATGTGAACGATCATATGATTAGTTTTAATCCATTAAAATATTTGGAAATGAAAAAGATGAACAGTTCTTCATCGCATGTAATATGCGAAAGATACTAATGCAGGCATAATTGTTACCAACATTCATATTGCTCGCGTGGCTTTATAAGATTTATAATACACACTCTCAAATTTTATTACTGTCACTATTAAAATACTTCAATTTTTCACTCTCACTTCGCAATCTGTTGGGAGTGAAACTCGGTAAGATTCATTTCATTACAAGCAATTTCACTTTAAAATATTGAAAGTACTACTGGCGAGATTAAAAAGCTAAAAGAACTAAAGTGAAACTGTTTTTTTCATGAGAAAATAATTCGAACCAACAAATTCTTATAAGCAATTAAACTAAATACCGAAAGTAATATCTCTGTTCTTGAGACTTTACTAAAAGCCTGTTAAAATCTTTAGAGAAAATGTTTTCTGCCATAGTAAAATCAGTACATTTTCTCAACGCTGCTGGCGGCTCGTCGTCGGCTCAGAGCTAAACAGTCGAATAAATGGAATTCGAAAGGGGTTGTGAGCGAGGCCGTGAAACGTTTAATATAAAACAGAATTGCAAATACTGCTTCTATGGGAACGCTTCTTGAGATTCCTATTACGTACAAACGATGTAGCCCCACATTTGCATTGTGCTATATCTGTGAGTATACCAAGCTTTAGTCTTAAAACAGATAGATTTTACACGGCGACAGTTTATCTTGATATAAAGATGAATGTTTATCTGTATGTCCTTTATAGACTCTGAAGAGGTAGAAGATAGAGCATTGATGTCTTCAGCAAATTTGTTGAGAATTCTCTGATAAATGTTTTGGTATCAATATTATATCGATCGGACACATGTTTTGTCTGTTTCTGTCTAAACGATTCGTGTTTCGACTGGGAAAGGTAAGACAGGGTAAGACGAATATTTCATCCTCTCACTTCATTCACACAAAATACAGTAATTAACATTATGCAGTAAAACTAAATTAATATTTCACTCATTTGGCAAAAGGTAGAAAAACCCTATTTTACTTGTCGTCAAATAAATGTTTTTTGTGATACGAAAGGGTTCAACGTGTCCTACCATCTAGCACCCGACCGCGCGTGATGTTATCTCGACTAATCAATGGTGGTTAAAGTAACCCGTCGGTTCCGCTTCAAAGATTGATAAAAAAAATATATAAAAAAGAAACGTTTCGCTAGTTTCCGTACAGTTGAAAAGTTGACCGCCGCCGCCCCATAATTCGTCCGCGGGAGAGCTCTTAGCTTCCTCTCTGAAGAGCAAGTGTGTTGAAAAAAAGGAAAAATCTACTTTTAAAGCTTGCAAACTTGAACATGTGACGTCATGTTTACGCTGGCTTGACATCCTCGGTGAGCCGCGGCCGCACCGCCCCGAGTGCCACTTGACACGTTTACTTACGTACCTGTATTTAGTTAACGCACTTAAACACACATGACATAATTCAAGGATTATATGTAAATACTGTTATACAATTCCCTATTTATGTGTTCACTGAACTCCTAAACGGTCGAAGGGATTGTGATCAAATTGCTTGTGTTTAAGTGGATTCAAGAATGCTTTGGATTCCTAATTCGATCTGACAAAATAATTTGTTTTCAAATAATTTAAGTTCTAGATTTTACCTGAGGCTTCTCTCGCGTTGAAGCCCTCAAATAAATATCAAATATCATTAAATTTTTTTATATATATTTTTCATAAAAAGTATCCTATGTCCAATTTAATATCTTTAAGAATATGTGTACAAAGTTGTATGATAATCGGTGGAGTTGTTTTGGTGTGAAAGCGTAACAAACTTACATTCACATTTATATTATTAGTATAGATATATCTTCATTGTACGGGAATCAAATTCTGTGTACACATTAACTTAAGATGATTGTAATACAGTAAATGTGTCAGGAAAACGTCTGTAAAATCCGCTAGTTTAAAATTTAGATATACAACTAATATAATATAGGTTATTTCGAATAACGTCACACCCGTTTCTTAACGTTTCTACCTTTTTTCTATTTTTTCTCAACTGTCAACGCATCATTGATGCCTCAAGAGGCATAGAATACAAGTATTGGTGATCCATTCCGGGACGTAGCTCGTCTGTTCATTTAATGTAAAAGAGACGAAACTATTTTATGGTGTTTTAACAGTTCACACAAATTAATGAGTTACAACTAACAATCTGTGTAGAAAGCATACAACTGTATATTATGACTGTTACCATCAAAACTCAAACTCAAATTCAAATCATTTATGTTATGTAGGTATTTATAAATACACTTATGAAACGTCCAATAATTTGCATCTACCACCGTTTCGGAAGCGTGCCTTATAAAGAGAAGAAACGGCGAATAATACTCCTCAGCACATCTTTTAAAAAATACTTAGTCTAATAACAGTTATAAAAACTTAAATAACATTACAATTACTTTATATCTTAAGTAGAACGGTTATGGTTGTTCATTTCCATCTTACGAAGTAACAGCAAAGATGCCTCTGTATGAACGACGCCACGCCTCTCGGCGAAACGAGATTAAGCTCCTAGTGCTTCAATGTTAATTAAAGCACCGAAACATTTTACTTTTAAAAATTTGCTACGTAAAGAATTCTGTGGTTAACTTTACGTTATTTTAAGTGAGCGAAAGGGGTCAAGTGCTCGACTAAAAGAATTTTCATAGAATCAAAATCATAAATTACAGCATTTAAGTTTCTGTGAAATGTAAAGAACAAAGGCCGAGATTTAAATCAGAAAATCTTTTTGTAAACGAGGCGTAGCGAATATAAAAATTTACAATTCAATTGTAGATAACGAGGATAGGACAATCACGTTGGAGATCCATTTTTATCAGGCGGTGTGTAGTAGAATAATACTCAGTGATGGATATGTAAATTCAATCAAAGGCTTTTAAAACTGTTTGCTCAGCTATTTGTGTACTTTGATATATGACAAAGAAATACATGATATTTTTTTAACTGAATTTTATCGAATCATGAAAGGATTTTAAGGAGGAGGTTTTCAAATCGTCTGTATTTTTTATGTGTGTACGATAATAACTTTTTACTGGATGTTTCGATTTGAACGATTCTTTTTTTATTCGAAAGCAGGTGCTTATAACGTGATTCCATAAAACTTTGAGCGACATCTAGCGAGTAGTTTTTGAGTTATTCTTAATAACGCGCATTTACTTGGTATGTATCAATTCGGAATACGAACATTTAATACGGCGTATTTAATTGAAGGCGGCTTTTTTCCTTTTATCCAACAAAGCGATTATTTTTATTATTATCTTATATGTAAACACGATCATACAGTTATATTAAGTAGGATATAGAAACACTTCACCTGTAACTGACTTGATACATGACTACGATAGATTTGTTATCAATACCCCTACCCCTTTTAAGGTTCACATAGCTTCAGATGTATACATTCGTTCAAAACTGTCGTATTTTATCAAAATAAAATATTGTAAAGAAACGCAAGGTATTAAAATAAAATATTATTAATGTCAGTACACTTCGTACCTTTAAAAATTATATCGTAGGCGGACCGGCAGTATAATTCTGGCCCGAAGAGCCCTTCACCTCGCTCTCACGAAGCGAAATCTCATTTTTATGTTTACAAATCCGACAATTATAAATTCATGTACACGTCGTGGCTTCCTATTTGTTTAACATCACAAATTGTAAAAACTCAAGTGTTTAGAATGTACTACTACCTTACATTTTTTATTCATTATTATAGTCTCAATTCAAATCTTTATGCACAGTAGGAGCGCCACAAAAACCTTGTCATCCGAAGAGAAATATAAATCCAAATCCTTGTTAATTTGTTGTTTGGGAGTGTACATGAAACACGTTATAAATAGTACTTGATCACGTTGGACCATACACAGTCCAGTCATCACGGATGTTCACGGAAGTTTGACATAGACTCAAGAATCTGTGTCGTTGTATATTGGCTGCCATAACAATATGCATATGTATGTATAAGACGTAAATACTCAATTATATATTTTTTTCAGTACACTTTAGTTAAATACTGTACTGTACTTTGTAGGTACACAGTGTAACAGTGTAAGTAACAGGTGTTACTTATATTTTGTTGTTAAACGAATATATTTATTTAACTACAATGTATTTAATTACAGTAAAATTTACAGTAGTAAACCTAATTGTAAAGGTAAATGCAACCAATTTATAGTGATCCCTGGAGCGTGTGCTCATGTTTCAAACAATAAGGATCTCTCGTAGCCCGCCTACAGTTGCACAATAAAAACAAAACTGGAGCTTCTAAAGAGATTCTCGAAATTCAAATTTTCGAAATTCAAAGCAAGTGAGCGCGCCTCTGTCGTAACTTAAAACAGAAATTCAACTTCAAACGAATACATTTTAGTCGTACAGTTACATTTGTGTGAGTAGTTGCGCGGAAACCATGTTCGAAAAATGGCGACTAATTAAGCTGCAGAGAAACTCGGGAATGCACTGAAATTTGCATTAAAGAGGCCAGTTCACTACGAGCTAAAGCTGGGGACCTGAAATTTTCCACATTTGTTTAAGAAAAACGATAACGACAAAATTACTGCGCATACGACATTTTTTGTTTTTATGTTCATATTCTATGCAAACAAACTACTGTGGAACAAGTGGAGCGTAATGATTTAAACTTTGTGAAACTTCTATTTGAGAACAGTTTTGCTTCATTTCTTTTATCATTTCCAACACGGTCCATATATCTCACCAATGAGCACAGCAATACAACAAACAAAACAACAATACTATTATCCAAATCTATATCAACATATAATGGGATTGTAGTCAAATAACGCAAATAAAGACTTGGTCAATCATCATTAAAGTTGTGTGACCTTGATATTATTTAGATATTATTCCACTACTTAGTTCCATATTCACAAACAATATTTTCAAGTGTCTCTGCTCGCCAATACTTGCGGTCATACATAACAGTATTTTAGTTAAATACATGGTTTGTTTTGTTGTTTTCATTGACTTAAGTTAAAGTTCCTACATTATACTTGTAAAGATAATTATCTTGTCGGCAGTTATTGTAACAAAAAATAAAATAAAAATGCTAATCAACAACCTCCATAATGATGGAATTTGACGCCATACAATAGACCTTTGTTTAGCAGAGTGACATGAGCGCGGGAGCGTTGACTTGAATAACTCCAATTATATAAAAGTATAGAGAAGAGAAGTGTCAACAGGCTTTACTATGTTGGTGCGTCTATCATCTTAGATTTCATTGCCACTTACTATTATAAAGATGGGTTGACGTCAAGCATTAACTTATTTAATACTAGCTGACTTGATCACGCGTTACTGTGACTAAGGTTTACATACTCAATTTATTCTACTAATTACCTTACAACGCCATCTGTTAGAATCTTATGGAATTAATTCGTTGTAAGATATTAAACAAATAATTTGCAATAAAATAATATTGCGACTATAAATTGAGATGTAAGCTATCCTATCTTT
>DWJN01000501.1:0-23618 GCA_018248895.1 Carystus phorcus
ATGATAATGACTATAATATGATTTGTACGCCATAATATGGCAAATGTGAGAGGCTTTATAATTATTCCATAATAATGAAACCACATTTCTACAAATAAAATATTTCATTTCATTTCATTTTATTTCATTTCATTTCATTTCATTTCTGACAAGTCGTTTTTGAGTTATTCCTAATAATGCGCATTTACGTGATGCCTATGTTCGGAAGTGGGAATATAATCGATCGGCGTATTTACTTAGTTTTTTCATCGTTAACAAAACCGTATTAATATAAATGTGAATGTAAGTTTGTTTGTTACGCTTTCACGCCGAAACTACTCAACCGTTTATCATGAAACTTTGTACACATATTGTTAGGGGTTTTAAAAACAAACAGAAAACTTTTTATTGAAAAAAAAAATATGTATACGATCTTTGATATTTAAGGACTTCAACGCAAGCGAAGCCGCGGGTAAAAGCTAGTAGGTATAACATAATATGATGATTTACCTAAATAATATATTAAGTATTTAACTAAAAGCAGATTAAACATTTAACCAGTCCAATCGAGTTGAATGAATTCTAATTATTTATTCTCAAAGGGTTTAAAACTTTACTTTGGACGTCGATGTCGAAAAATTATACCGATAACGCCCGTAATTCTGGGAAAATTCCCACTCAGATCGTTTCCCGGGAATTTATGCGCAGTTAATCACGGAATATTTAAGCCTATAGGTAATAACTGATGCGAAGATCACAAAGAAAGTGCACATTAACTCGCGGAATTAAATTGTAATCAATTGGAAGGTTAATTATTTAATTTCATTAACTGAAATTGTAAAGTACAGCAATTTCGCTTAATTCGCACAATATATATTTATTAATTATTACTGATTAATTGCGTGTAGTAATCAAACGCAGGCGTATGTCTTAATTGTAAAGATGTAGACATTTATTTAAATGTTTTAACAGTATAAAAAATCATTCACTTCTTCCTTAGCAACATTTAATTCCTGTTCTTTCGTCTTAATACACAATATATGGTTAACAAATTGTAACACATCAAGCAAATAGCATTGTCTTAAAATTAAATTAATATAATTGTCTTATCTTTTCCATTACCTTGTCTTTTAATGTATAATATACATATAGAAACATATAAATAATTGGCTCTCAAAGTCTGTAAATCTTAAAATAATATACGCTAAGATTCTTTTGTACTGTATATGACTGTCTGTGTCCAAAATAAAAATAAATAAAAAAATAAAATTGTCTTAAAGATTTAGTAAGATAACCAAGTACAGATAATTTGTATATAATAAATGTTGTTAATGAAAGTTATTTATAAAAATACCGAAAAGTGGTTAGAGTGTAATTGTAACGAACGCTGTTAACTATTAAACCTTTAAACGAATTACGTAGGTTTCTATGTGTCGCCGTCATTAACCAAACATGACAGCCCTAAACATTGAAACTCGATAAAAAACCACACGAATAAACGTAACTAAACCAAACGCAACATAATATATTTACTAATTTACAAACCCCATTTTGAAAATATTAAACAAACAAAAAAAATAAAAAAAAAAACTCACTGCAGGCGTTGGACCCTTTCATAATAAGCCTATTTAATAAAATTATCCGCCATATTGGATTTTGAATAATGTCACTTCGATAACTGTATTACAGTAGATACAAGAATTAAGCGTTTAAAGAAAATAATTTGTTATATTCCACTCTAAGACATACTTAAAGGAACTTTAATAAAAGTTTATAAAATCATTTTTGCCAGAGCACAGCGTTTTAAAAAAGTTGAAAATAAAAACATCATTTTATCGCACTCAATGTTCATTTAAATTAGTAAGGATCCAGGGCGTCGTTTCTGGTGTTGCCATTGAAAAATTGCGTAGATAACGGACGCGTCCATAACTCAAAAGTTCCCGCTCAGACGGATTCCCGCGAAATTTCCCCGCCATAAATTTGTAGGCGCTGTTACGTTGATAGCGACTGGATGAAACTGTGATTTTGTGCCAAAAACTTTTTTATGGATGTGGATAGCAGGAAATTGAGTAGAATTGAGTTCAATAGTGAAATCAACTGAAACAAGAGTAGTAGAACATTAGATGTTTGGGTCGGTACAAGTGTATTAAATGTTTGTGTCGATTCATGTATAACATATCTCTCTATCTTTCTCTCTTTCTGTGTGTGTATGTGTGTGTTAATGTCAGTTAGGTAGTGTTTTGTATAATAAAAAAATTAATGTAAAGTCAAAATTTTAGGTTATTATGAAAATTTAAGCTTATCAACATACGACATAACTACAAATATATATCTTGTTTTAAGCTAATAAAACCGTGTATGCGATAAAAAACTGTTTATGTAAAAGGTACTAAATTTATTTGTTTCTTCTCTTTTCTTCCTTACCCGGTAACGAAACAGTGATGTCTTTGTTGTTATGTCCTTGGGTCACATTGACCACTAACCATCATGTGATTAACCTGCTCTTTTGCCAGCGAGTATAATTGAACTAGATTATACATAAAAATATACTGAGTGCTTCTACAATTTTATACGAATATCGAATGTATTCTATATGAAATTTGTCAATAAATGTCTTCAGTGACAGGAAATATAGCTAGACTATTCCACGTATAATACGTAGAAACATTAAGAAGTATGTCTATATCAATTAGAGGCATTCAGTCCCAATTAACCCGCAATGTTAGCTAGAGGTCGGCGCGCCAATACTGATAATAGCCCCGTAGCCTCGCGGTCAAATACCAAGACTATAGACGCGATCAATTCCCGCCGACCTCCGTCATTTGACACATACGTCATCTGTCACTATTGACGTTTTATTAGGCAAGGCCTTTTTAACCGCGGGTTTTGCTAGACAATGATTTTAATGATAAACAGCAACAAAGTGACATCTTGGAATTCACTTACAGTACTACTAGTGATGTAACTAATGATAGTTTGTACTCGTAGTTATTAGAATAATTCTATTGATACGAATGTTTAAGTAATCATTCTTTATTATAACAACGGGATTTTAAACTTAGGCACATAAGTCTAGGCATGAAACCCGGCAAATGCGTTGCAATGTCATTCATAATTATATATTTAATTATATCTATAAATCTTATTTCATTACCTCCAATATTCCGGATGCGAATATAGTCTATTCAAAGAAAGCGCATGCAAATAATTGACATGTTTCACATTTCGTGTCGATAATGCGTAAATCATATAAATTAGAAGGGCAATACTTGCTAGCTTATATGTATATCTACTAACCGCAAAACCGTGGAATGTGTAGGATTAGCATGCAAACAAACAGACAGACAAGTTTTAACTATCATTATCAACTTTATTGCATTATCAAATTCTTCCTATTTTTTCTTACAATGTACAGACAGCGACCAATAAACTTATGTATAGAAATATATAGAAGGTATAGCAATTAATAGGCTATAAAGGGAATAGCTCTAATACATATTAGTTTGGATCGGCTCGCGAACACTCCGCTATAAATCGTCCAAAACAAAGCCGAGCCCACAAATCACGGGTATAATGAGCGAGGGTAATAACGTACACGGGATTATTGACTGCGCGGACCGACTCGTACCTATTGATCTGGTGGCAGTTTTTAAATAATAATTAATACCGCCACACTCATAGCCCCACACTAGGATTCCCCGTACCATGAGTATCATGGACAACACACTAAGAATTACACGCACACTCAGACCGAGAATAGAAATTTAAACTCATCATTCAAATTTTTGCCTCAGGGAATCGAACTCAGGACCCTTCGAACGGCGGTCCGGCGTAGCGACCATTACGCCACGCGAGTCGCCAAACGCATGATGAAACCCTATAGTACAAACATTGCCTACAACCCATTAATGGCTTACTACTGAGCACGGGTCTCCCCATTACTGAGAAGAACAATCAGTTCTATGCGGAACAACGTATTCTAGGTTAGCTAAAAATACTTGCTTGTGATATGTTGAGAAGAACAATAAATCCTAGGCAGAACAACGTATTCTAGATCAGCTAGAGTTATTTGGCTTATGATATGTTGAAAAGAACAATCAGTTCTACGCAGAACAACGTATTCTAGGTTAGATAGAAATACTTGGCTTGTGATATGCTGAGAAGAACAATAAATCCTAGACAGAACAACGTACTCTAGGTCAGCTAAAATTAGTTTGTGATATGTTGTAGTATTACCTTTATGTGGTATTTCCTTTTATTCCTTTTCTTCCTTCCTTTCCTGCTTTCGATCCTTTTATTTAGCTAAAAACTAAAAAAAATATTTTGTTTACATTGCTTTTTGGCATTAGCAGCTGACATAACTTTAGCCTTCATGTCGTCTGTCACTCCCACGTCCGTGGTCACTCCCTCGCGTTTTATCTCTTTAAAGTTTCTATAAAGAAGTTTTTACTTTTCCTTTTCCAAAATCTTTCTTCTTTTCTGGCTCTCCTAGTGAATACTTAGACCTAAAAAAAAAATCTGAAAGGGGAAGCGAAAAGGAAGCTAGATTATCGAGAGGAATTGGAGCCGTATTCCTGATTATTTTCACGACCAGAATCTGAAAAAGGTTACACGACCCTACTGCAAGGAAGTGGACATACTTAGGCCTGAGGTTCGTAGTATTTTTGTCTATCGACCCTTGTATAATCTAGGAGGGCTAATTTTCTAGTAAATACTACCTAATTTTTTTTTTGCGCGTGGCTCGGTCTTATTGTTACCTCGACCCTAGATGGGATAACATGACAATGTTGAGAAAAACAATCAGTTCTACATCCAGTGAATCAGCGAATATTGTCTCGAAATTTTAACGTCCCAACGCAGTCGAGTCGAGTTATTAAACATTGTCAGTAAGTGGCGAATAATTAAGGAGGGGGTTCCTCTTTTGTTCTTTTATGTTGTTTCCAACGAGTGGCAGCGCTACCCATTAATTTCTCATTACTATTGTTACAGAGAACGTCTGGAAAGAGTTGCGTTGAAACTGTAGATATTGACGTTAAAGGTGCAATCCTTGTCATAAATGTGAATGTTTGTTTGGTTGTTACGCTTTCATGCTAAAACTACTCAATCGATTATTACGAAACTTTATACACAAATTCTTAGAGATGATTGTTAAAAAGGAAATAGGAAATATCCTATAATAAAAAATATTTTATTAAAAAAAATATACAATTTAATCTTTTCGAAATTTATGAAATACTTTTACTATAACAATTACATTTATTCAGTTTTATATTCTGTTATTACCTAGTAAGAAAAATAATATGGATAGATATTTATTACCAAATTGTGACTTACTTACTTTTATATATAACCAGCGACCCGTCCCGGCTTCGCACGGGTGCACTGCTGATACTAAATACACTACAGAAAACTGTGAACGTATTATACATATAAACCTTCCTCTTCAATCACTCTTATCTATTAAAAAAACCGCATCAAAATCCGTTGCGTAGTTTTAAAGATTTAAGCATACATAGGGATATGCTTCAGACAATATAATATCTCATATTGATATCTAAAAAGTGAAATATAATTCATAAGAGAGATTGCTGAATTAACGCCGCGTAAAATAATAAAAGTAGACAAAGGGATGGCATCCCTTTGAGGTAATGGCGGGCGTCGGGACGGAGATCCGTTGTTTGCGCAACGCCAGCATGCGCGCGTCGGCGCACTTCCTGCGTGGCGGCCCAGTAGCGCCGCGCCATGCCGCTCGGCCCCACGCTCAGTCTTCCAGCGGCCTAGTCCGCCTTAGCGTAACTTAGAATTAAGAAACCAAGTCTTCCACTAGTTTTAAGTAGATTAGTTTAAAATGCAAAGGGGCAGGCCGCGACGCGAACAAAACGACCGTATGGTCTTCGAGCGGCTCTGGCGGGGCACGTTTCAAGCGGTGCTCGCCGGCCCGCAGCGCAGGCCGCGCGCCTCCTCCCACGACCCCAACCCCGAGCTGGCCATGGTGCCGACCGCCCCCGAACCGCCCCCGGGGCCCTCTAGCGTGGTAGACGCTCTCGAGCCCGCCCTCAGGACCATCATTGAGGGTCTCAGAAGCACATGCTGCTGCCGATGCAACTGCTCGGAGCGCAGCAACGCTAACAATTTGCAGGTCTGTCTCTCCGAAGCCGAGGAGAGGAAGTCCATGAGGTCCGTCATCAGGTGCGCACCCTGCTGTATCGATTAGCTATCTACTGTAACTAGGTCGCCTACCGTTTAACGCCACGTTGCTCGTATCAATTAAAAGCAACACGTAACCGAGCTCCGACACGTAAATTAATACCGTAACGATTTCACACTTGTTCGTATTTAATGACAACACTTTATTAATTGGCTAGAGCCGTTGTTTAATTCCTTATTATTGATGCTGAATTAAAACGGTGTTTCCCTATTTTTAGCGCACTTAGGTGCTAATCAGGTAACTATGCATGAGTCTTCCTTGAAGCTTGTGTATGATTTTTTTACTAAATTTCTAGTTGGCAGTGACAGTCAGATTTAGTAGTGTACCAAATAGTTTGATTAATTCTTGATTACGTTAAGAGCCCTAATACAAAATGGCACGCGACTGTGAAAAATTGTTTTATGGAAATACTTTTGATGTTTTGGCCAAACTAATTTTGTTATACAGTAAAACGAACTTGGCAACATAGACACATATCTGTTTTCCGTATGTTTCTGATATTTATTTAAATAAATGTAATTCTTATTCTAATTAATAGACTTAAGCTCAAAAACGTTTTGATAAAAACAACCCTATTAACGAAAACTGTAATGATATGTATTTGTTATGCAAAGATAAATTTAAATTAAAATATAAGTACGTCTTATGTATGAAATAACTGTTTAGCTGGAGTTAGAAAGCGAAATATAATTTCCACAATGTTCTTATAATTAACACTATAAAAAACTGAATAAATTTTGTAATGGCGCTCTTAAACCAACGTTCGCAAAAGACGTCGCGTCGGCCATGTTGAACGGGTTCGTTGCGTCCGCAGCGTTCGCGAGACGCACGCGGTGGCGGAGGCGCAACAGGAGAAGAATGCTCGACTGCGGGACGCGTTCGGTATCTCGCCCCGCTTCGTGGAGGGCACTAGCCTGGACCCGGAGCGGAGGGCGCGGGACGAGGCCGCGCGGTACCCGCTCGTCAGGACACCCAGCCACGAGAGAGAGGAGCGCGACACGCATGTCTCCAAAAAGAAAAAGAAGAGAAGGTAAAAATATATATAATATGTAGTCAAGTCTTATCTATATATAAATAAAAATGAATTGCTGTACGTTAGTCTCGCTAAAACTTTAGAACGGCTGGACCGTTTTGGCTAATTTTGGTCTTGAATTATTTGTGGAAGTCCAGGGAAGGTTTAAAACGTAAGTAAATATAAAATTGTCAGGAACTGAATAAAAAAACAACAATTTTCTACGCGGGACGAAGTTTGCTGGATCAGCTAGTAATGAAAAAAAAAGTTAAGCAATGGTAGTAAGTATATTTTACACCGCCAACGTTGTTCTCCCAATGCCCAAAGATTGACTGCCAGAGAATGATTTTAGCATTAAATCTGCTTTCTGTATTGATATTTCTGTATGGTGCAAAAAAGTGTAAATAAATTAAGAAATTGTTACATTCTCAGATTTGGTAATATTGAAAACGTTTATTCATTAGGCTAGTATATCTGAGCTTTATAAACTTGCAAGACGGCACATTTATATATGCAAAGTAAACCATAATTGTGAAGGGACATACAAACCTAGTAATAATGACTTTCTATGAAGTAACGCCTAACTGTTAAAGTTTATTCACTTAGAAGTTCTGCCTGTATGGAGTTGCTTCAGTCTTTGTATATAGTTCGTCATTACACTGCAGACCAAATATCACAGATTACTTTTTAAGGTATCTATAAGACTATACAACTAGTTTTGGCAGCACTCATGTATAGGCATTTGTCTGTTAGTACCGCTCTTTTATAATCTCTTTCACTACTATCTATTGGTTGATGAAATATTTCTATATTATGTACTTTGTTTGCCGTTTTAAGGTACTGCTTCCTCTTATTCCATGGGTACAGATACGTTGGTTACATTGGCGCCTGGATATTATTTTTATAACAATAATATATTTTAACACCTTTCTTTTCACTTTAACATGTCTGTTTTAATTACACGTAATTCAACATAAATATAAATAATAATTTTGCTCTTCTCTTTTCAACAGCACTTCACCTGAAGTAAAGAAATCAAAGAAGAAAAAATCAAAGAAGAACAAGAAAGACAAGTAAGTTGAGTTAATCCTCTTTAGCGTAATTATTTCTTTCTCTCTTGTTTATTACTTTATTATTGTTTTTTTTTTTAATTTTTTAATATCTCAAGTTTTGCGTTGAACCCAGGCAGGTGGCACTTCAGTTCAGTAAAAGGTAAGTATGCAGTATAGTTATAGCTTAATTTTATTATTTTTTATACACACATGACCATATTATTGAATTGATGTTTTTGTTACTAATTTCAGTCAGTGGAAAATATTGTGGAAGTATATTCGTAGGTATGCACTGTGTTGTATATAAAATATAATTTCTTTCTGGTGATTGTAAAGTTTTTTGAATATAATTCAAGAAATAAGTTAAATGTTGATAGAAAATTAATATTTTTTTTTAATCAAAATTATATTCGGGTAACATTGAGTACAATTTTTCTTTTACAATGATTTGAATACTATAATAAAACTGATATTTATTAACATTGTTCAGACAAATTTGTGATGCCTGAAAGTTCATTAATTGAAAACTTATAAAAATGATATTAAGTTCATTGTTGGTACCCAAAAGTGACTTTTTAATTAAAATATTAAAAGAAAAAATATACAGAATACTATTACTGGCGATGGTTGCAAAATTTTCTTCAATGTTATCCGAAATTACTGTATAATATTTCTTCTCATGAAATAATGTTTTTTAGTTAAAGCAGTTGCTTCGTTGTTGAGTTTGAATACTGTTCTATGAATTTATTTACCGTTTTATATGTATTAAATTTGAAATACAATTGATAAAGAGTCGTTATGATGATATTGGCACCTACTTTTTGGCATTGAACCAAACTTGCTTAAATATCATAATTATTATGCAGCCTAGATGGCTTTATAGTAACGTTTACTTAGCGATATATATGTGAACAGCTGCGATACTTCTGTGTCATAATTAATATAATATAAATAGCAATTTAATACGCCATTGAAGTTATTAAAATATGTTAAAATTTATTTCACAGAATAAATTTAATTCAAGGAGGGAATAATTTAATTTTTTTGTTATAATGTCCCAAATAAAATTGTTACAACTCTATAGTATTAGTCTAAACTCTATACTTTAGAAATTAATACCGAAATTAAAATAAAACAAATCTTTGGAATAATTATTGATTTTATTCAAAATATAATTTGATACAAATATCCAATTTTTGGTGGTATCTTCCTTAAGTGAAACGGTTTCTTAACAGAGTTCCTAGTTATGTTATTTTGACGCATCAAATATAAATGTTACGGTAATTTTGTTAAAATAAAACATTACTTTGAGGACATTCACATGAAGGACGTTAATAAGGTACGCATTTGTTTACAGACAAGAATCCAGTAAGAAAAAGAAGAAACGTTCTAAATCTCAAAGCTCGTCTGGATCCAGCAGTTCGGAGCACGACAGCGACTCCGCCAGCTCAGCGGACGACAGAAAAAGACAGAAGAAGAAGGTAAATATCGCCACTCGATCCGAACGTGTTCACATGCCTCTACCTTGCTCTTGATCTTAATAGGAACTTCTATAGATATGGCGGAATTCTAAGATTATGTTTTTATGGCACACTATTATTTTAATGGCAATAATTTTATGGAACCAGTACAATTGTTATATATTAACATATAGGTTTATATTAACATGAATTGTGGTGAATGGTTGACTCCTTCACAACAGGGTTTAAAGTATACTATATTTATCACAAGCTTTTTTAATTTCTATAGAAATAACAATAACAAAAAATATGTATCTTACATGACAATAAAATTATATTACATGACATTAATTTTTATGTTACTATAAATTCGTACGTTCTACACATATTGAAATTTCATTTTTGCTTTTGTTTTCACTCCATTAAAACATGATCTTAAAATTCTCGGTATAACATAGTAGTGACTACTTTCTTTTGTGATTTTTTTATTGGTTACTGGGGCCATATAAAACTGGTGGACAGCTCCTATGAGGGCTTGTGAGGGCTTGTTGTCATAGGGACCCACACCACTCACCATCCTATGCCCAAACAATATTCTCGATCCCTGATATAGTTCACTTCAGAAGGAATAGAAGATCTAATAGCTCATCTAGCACACCGCTTCATTTTATTTTACTTTATTAAATCTACAATATTATATTTAAATGAAATGAATCATCATTGTTCAAATATTATGCGAACATAAGCTTAATCACTTTTATATGTAAGCAAAATACTTACATAGTTTTGAATTCCATTCGAATATTGTCCTACAGTTTTAAGTAAATTTAATTACATTTTTATGCTGAGAATTGTAGAAACTGTTGCCCAGGCTTACAAATTGTATTGCTGACATATGCTGTATACTATATAATTAATTGGCAATCAATCCGGGACGCAAACAGTTAATTGAATGTGATTAGAGAATAACTATATCTTTGTTTAACTCTTACTCCATTTTAATTATTTTTTTTTTGTATTTTTTTTCTGTAAATACAAGATATAGCCAAGTAAAAATTATCTGTTTAACTGTGCATCATTTCATAGGATAGCCATCTTTATCTGAAGAATAACGTATACTGTAAGTATTTCACAAAACAATAACACTCAGTAAGAACACTATGTTAGGTGAATACTAAAAATTGTACATGTTTAAAAATTTTGATATGCATTTGATCGCGTACTATATTTGTGACTAACTTTGAAAGTAACTGAGCGGGCAGCCGTCGATCAGTGTCGTGTGCACAGTTATTTACATGCATGGTGTTTTGTAGTCCTTTAAAACAGATGGTGGTATATCTATGTATTGCGGGGCGATGCCACGTTGTGTCTACAAAAACGTGCCGTTGGCTCGCGTTCGATGTTTTATATGTGTACGAATATGTTAATTTTATTGCGTTTTACCAATAAAAGATTCTCCTTCGTGCTGTGTCGCACGTTCTTGTAGCGCACATCGAGTGTTGTTGTCCAGAATTATTGTTTATGAAGATGTAACTAATCCATAACATTCTCCCTCTTCTCATTGACTCAAAACTAATTAAGGATGCTCCACATGTTTATATGGTATACACTACCACCACCGTTTGTTGAAGAAGGTACGTTCCCGAAGTGTTATATTACATTTGATTTTGTGTAATACATGTATTTATGTACTTATCATGTTAAAAATGTTGTTAATGTGATACTAATTTTATATTGTAAATATAAAAGAATCACGCACTGGTGCCAAATGGCACAATGTTACTATGATCTTGTTGCCTATTTTGTTATATTCTCTCACACGGGAATGTTATGGATGATAAAAAAATATCATTCTGAGTATTATTAAAGAACAAAAACTACTCCTAAAATCATACTTTTTCTTCTATCGATATTTGCTTTTGTGAGTAGCTTATTGAAATACTATTTATCTAAAGTTAACGATGTTTTAGTTAATGCCTTCATTTTTTATTAATTCCTTATAGAGAGCATGTGTAAAGTGTTTTATGTTTTTTTTTTATTTTAGTATAGGGGTTCTTTGTTCAAATAACATTAAGACATTTGAATGACAGAACCCCTTTTTACTTAGTGGAACATTTTTAGTTGCCATAACCACTAGTCTTCTTGTATTGGCACTGGTGTTTTAAGAATTTATACTTTGCATTCGTTTAATACTATTGTTAATTTTATACAGAAAAAGTCGAGTGCCAGGCGCCGAGCAACCAGTGAACCGACCAGTCGAGAGAAGTAAGCATAAATGATAACATTTCTTATCTAACGAAACAAAATGAACAGGATATTTTAAAGCAAGTGAAAATTTTGATTTCAGTTCTCCAGTGAAACAAGCGAAGGAAAAACAACGTGATCGCTCACAGGATGGAAATGACATTGAGAACAAACGTAAGGACCGCGAACGCGACGAGCGCAATCATAACTATGACGATGTAGCAGCAAAAAATGCACGCGTCAATGAGACCAAGAGAAGACGCGTTGAGCGGAGCCGCTCTTTAGAGCGCAGAGCTTCGCCTGAGTATAGGCAGAGAGAGGAGCGTAGATCGCCAGAGTACAAGCAAAGGGATAGAGATGATCGAAAATCCCCTGCCTACGAGCGCAGGGAAGAACGCAGGTCCCCTGACTACCGACAGAGGGACGACCGACGATCGCCTGATCACAGACAAAGAGATGGACGCAAGTCGTCGCCGGATAGGCAAAGAGACGAGCGAGATAGAGAAAGGGATACTTCTCCGGATTATCGACAGAGAGATGACCGAAGATCCCCGGAATACAAAAAGAAATCTGGTAGTAGTAAATATGATAATAGGAAGAGAGAATTGTCAGACGGTGAAGGGGACCGGGGAAAAGCTTCAAAGCGGTCAAAACGAGCGCGAAGAGGTTCTTCGTCGGAGTCAGAATCTGATAATGAAGAACCGCCCCCGAGCAAGTCCAAACGAGACCAAAAACAAGGCAAACGAAGTTCTTCCCCGCCACCGAAAGAACGTCGACGACGTAGTCCATCGCCTCAAACTAGTAAAAAGGAGGAATCTTACTACAATAGAAAAGATTTCAAGGAAAATAAACGAAACCGCAGAGATAGCTCATCGGAAGATGATAGACGTTTGCCCAGGCCCAGGAGTGAATCTCCCGCTGATAGAAATAAAAGTCAAGATGACTTTAGAAAAAATGAAAAACATAGCAAAAAAAGTTCTAATAATGATCGATATCAAGATGGAACGAAAAGAAATGAACAAGAGGAACCTAAAAGGAATGAGCGTAACAGTTACGAAGACCGGAAACCTAGAAGGAATAGAAGTGTGTCTAACGAAAGGCGAGATTCATCACAGGAAGATCGCGATAAATCACCTAAGAGTTACAAAAATAAAAATACTTACAAGGAACCTGAGAGATATTACAAAAACGTAAGGCCAGCGAGGTCGTCGCCGTCCGAATCTGAACCTGAATCTTCTTCGAGAAAGAAGTTAGAAAAATCTTCAAAAAAGAAGGAGCAGCGCTGTAAGGAGAGATACGTTTCACCACCAGTATCGAGAGAAAGACGAAGACGAAGTCCATCCTCGGATAATGCAAGTAATGATTCCGCAGCTGCGCGTAGAACGGTCGAGAGTAAAGTAGAGAAATTCAAGCCCATTACAAAATCTGATAATAAACGGGAGGACAGTCGGTCGAGAAAGAAATCGCAGTCGCCCGAGGAACGTCAACGTCGCAGAAGCTCGTCGAGCCGTTCCAAATCACAAAGCCCAGTTCGTAAGGGTTCAAAAAACGAAAAAAGGAGTACTCCGTCAAGCGTGAAGGCTAATAAGTCTCCGAAGGGGTGCTCCGCTTCTCCTAAACACGGAACCAAAAATAAGGGCAAGAACCACGACCAGAGAGAAACATGTAAGAGTAAAGATAAAGATAGGTCTCGATCGAAATCCAATCACCGAAGCAGAAGCACGTCTAGTCTGAGCTATTCGCCGGCGCGGAGAAGCCCGGAACGCTACCGAGACATCCTGGAAAAACTTCCGGAGAAGGATAAGCGGAAATACATGAAATCCCCCTCCGATCTACACTCGAGGAAAAAAAAGAAGGACCTCGAGAGTAAACCGATAGTGGTGTGCATGAGGAGCTCGTCGAGCGAGAACGAAGATTCCGGGGATGACTTTCTGAGGCTGAACGAGAGAGCGAGACAGGACGACTTGGATATTCGGGAGTTGAACAGGTTGAAGGAGAGGTTGATACAGATGACTAAGGCGAACATCGAGAGGAAGCGGGCGGAGGAAATTAACGGGCCGTCCAACACTGCGGGCCCGAGTGTGGCGGGGAGCGCCGCGGACGCTTTACGGGCCTCATCGGTACCTCGCAGCCCGCCCAAGAGAGACAAGTCTCCGGAAGAAAGGAACGAAACGGTATGTAACTTAATTAATTTAAAAAGTTAATAAAGAAGTTCTATTTCAGACCACGCCGTGCCGCTTCATATTGATTTCAAGGTTTAAAATAAAACTAAATTTATTGTTAATCTTTGTGCATAGATTTTTTTAGACTTGCGAAATTTTGCGAAAAACTTAATAGTATTTATAAATAATATTAAAAGGGGATAATACTAACTTGATTACATATTTTATTGTGGTATATAATCTTCTATAACCTAGTTTAGTAGACGGCGGCGCCCGTGTGCATTGCACACCTTGCATTATAGATTAAGCCGCCCCTGGCCATATTACATAATTGTCCTCTATGCACTCATATCTGTTATTAATTTATTTCGTAAATTATGAAAGTGAAATAACCCTTTCCACGATACACTTGCCAATCACTCAGTTGACGTCAATACGTGATCACAGGCTAGTGCAAGACTGAAGAGCAACAGTCCAAAGAGTCCAGTGCAGGTGGAGAGCTCGCCGTCGCGCGGCCGCCGCAGCTGGTCGCGCTCGTCGCGCTCGCGGTCGCGGTCGCGCTCCAAGACCAAGTCGCGGTCGCGCTCGCGCTCGCGGTCCGACTCGTCGCGGTCGCGCTCCAGATCATACTCCTCGTCGAGGCAAGTGTTTTTTTTTTTACTCTGTATAAGTTAATGTTTGACTACTATCGTGCCTTCCTGAAGTTAGTGCGCTCACGATCAAAGGCTACGTCTCTGTTTACCATCAGGCAGGATAGTAGTCGAGCATTAATTTATATGTATGTATAGTGTAAAAAAAGCAGGTTGAAGAAAAACTTCTTTTATAATCAACGGGTTTTTATTGCAGTGCACAGGTTACACATATTTTGTATCGTGCGTAGTAACTGTATAGGGCCACAGACTAAATATTTTGTTGGGTTCCCAACAGCAAGTTTAATGTTCCTTTAAGTTTCCTTCCATTTTCATAAAATAAGTCATTATAACACGCAGTTATAATTCCTATAGTAAAGTGATTTGACTGTGATTTTACACAAAATATTTTCTGTATTATTTTTAATTTGTATATAACCTGCAGATCATTAGGATTCCACGATAGTAAAAATATTCTTTTGAATAAAATACCAGCTCAAAAAACCTGCAGTGGGTTATTAATGGGTCGAACATAATATCAATAAAAATATGAACGTACGCTAAAACGCTTCACGTTAACAGCAAGAAAGTGTTAGCGAAAAAGCGACCACTACTACGAAACGACACATTTCAAATGATCACGATCTCGCTATCTGTAATCGTGGGTACCCTTTACATTAGTCACATTTTGTATCCGATGTTTTGAACCAGTTACATTCGTCACGATCACGAACACGGTTTAGAATTGAGTGTACCCGGTCGAATCGAGTGTACCCGGTCGCATGTAACTCATGTAACCCGGGTGGTGCACGTCCGCAGGTCGAGCCGGTCCAGCTCGTACAGCAGCCGCAGCTCGTCCCGCTCGACGCGCAGCTCGTCGCGCTCCACGCGCTCCTCCAGGTAACGGCGCCGCGACATCGCTCGCCCGCGACATCAGAACGTAGCTTGCGTCGCGCACGCATTACTTACGTGCGCGTACGTATATATACATGTACGTACCGGCCGTGAATAACTTAACAAATCGGAAATGAATATTTTTCAGTGCAACCATTTTTAGGTTTAAGTGTCATCTGTAAATTTTGTTTTTTTTATCTGAATTTTTTTGTTTTGAGGTTTCAAATCACTGAATTAAACAATTCTAATGCCTATTATGCATTAAAAAAATACTCGTTGACTTATCAACTTATTCACGCTTGGTACGGATTTAATCGGTCTTGTCGACATTTGTTGACATGTCGTTTGGATAAATAGATTGATTTTGAGATGTAAAGTTAGATAATCTATTTATGAATAACAAAAGCTATTTTCTGTTGTCGAGTTCCAATATCAAACTGTGTTTATGATTACTTGTTAAGAAGATAGGGAATGTGTAAAGGGTCGCAGATTATTGTGCGGTAGATGTCGGTTTAAAGTCTTTTGAACACACAGTCGATTTGAACTTTATATTAATTGGAAGTACAAAATAGACACTATGAAATATTCATAAAAATGCAATCAATTGCTATTCAAATTTTTTTCATATCGCAATGAAAATAAAAAATGGTTCAGAAGTCTTTATTCCAATTATCAATTCATAAAATTAGATTTACGAATACGAATTTCATTCCGATGTAAGTCTAGCCCAGTTTGTACTGAGCTTGCCCACTGAACAAGGGATTGATTCCCGGCTGGAGTAATTATGCAGTGACAGATACTATCAGTTGTTGCTGGATCGATCGAAACCAAACACCATCCGATAACACAGTAATTATACAACACGTGTGTTATCGAACGGAGCGAGATGATTTTAGAGACGTCCGCCTCTGCCGACTGCCAACGTAAGACTGTAATGTCGGCTGGCGCTCCCAGTCGACCATTAGACCGGTACAATTCTAATTTCATCGAGCGCCACCAGATGACGCTGGCGTTCCGGTGTTGCCTTTACAACCATTTCCGACATATACAACACGTGTGTTATGGAAAGCGAGTCGGTCGTAACGAAGTCAGTCGCTCGTGGATCGGTTCGGTGTACAAGGAGGGTAACGATGCGTAGAACGATGACGGGCGTGTACGCGGACTACCGGCGCACGAGCGCGTCGCGCGCGCGCTCGCGGTCCCGCTCGCCGTCCATCCCGCGGCGCGCCGGCTCGCCCAGCTTCCTCGACCGGCGGCGCATCACGAGGTACACGACCACACCGCTACCACACCTCCATCCCCGCTCCACTGGACTGACTAACCTGTTGCGTTCATTCGATTAATGTAAAATTATCGAAAGAGTTCTATTTTCAAAATTTAAACTTATTTTTTTTTATTAGTGGCCAGTTCTAAAAACTTTCAGTTTGGCCCTCGTACTAGCTGAACCCAGCAAACTTTGTTTTGCCATTTAAATTATTATTTTACAACTATTTTGATGACCATAAAAATGTTAAGCTTTAAAGTTAGACATATGCTGTTGCGGACTCTTATTTAGAACTTTTAGAGGGGAACAATATTGTAATATATGATTTTTTAATATCTTTCACCGTTTACTCAGCGCACGCAAGGAAAGCGTATTTTTTATTGCTGCTCCCCTTTCATTATTTTAGCGTAATGTTAAATAGCCTATAGCCTTACTCCACAAATGGACTATCTTACACTAAAAGAATTTTCCAAATCGGTACAGTAGTTCCTAAGATTAGCGCGTTCAAACAGACAATCAATCAATCAATCAAACAAACAAACTTTATATTATTAGTATAAAAATGTAGACCAGCGCCATCTATTGAACCTTTGCGTAAAAAATCGGGTCAAGTATTTTTTGCAGCTAATATTTGAAAATTACCGTTAAAACTTATTAATGAATAGGAATTGTTTAGTTTGTCAATAAATTGTCTACAGTGATCATCTATCTAATCTTTTTGTATCACATATTTTTTGCAGCTAAAATTTAAATTTACACGGTGCATTACTAAGTCCGTCAGACAGTAATTGTTAGCTCTGAACGGTTAAACCATTTGAGTTTATGCAATATTTATACGGGGGTTTCGATGAGCTTACGTTAATTAATAATCTTATCTGCAAATCTTATGTAGATAACTAAAGTAAAAAATTGATAACTAAAGTCAAAAATAGGGAGGCAAATTAATTATTTGAGACACATGTAATGTCTGCGTCATTTATATCGTCAATTTTTCGTTATAATTTTATACAGGATAGCCAGTCCAGTGTATTTAGAGGTCTGTGGGCGCGAGACACTTACAATGCTTTTTATTGTCTTCCAAATGTTATTGTAAAGTAACTTCTAATACCAAATGACTATTACTACATAAAGTTATTTAGGAACAAGTGAAATCAATTTATATCGTAATTTTTTCCTGTTTTAAGATTATTCACTTCCAAATCACATTTCCTACAGTATTGAAGCATTTTGCAATAACTTGGAAGCGTCCGTTATGTATGAAATCAAAGTCAAATAATATAAGTTCTTCAGTGTATTTTATACGTGGGTTGTCTTATTTTATTGGGAGGTTTTCCAGGTTTATTTATAACCACTGAGGTTTCTAGAATTAATTTTATTATATTGCAAATCGATTTCATACATGGCGCAAGAACTTTTTGGGTGTCACAAAAGCATTGTGAGTGTGTCACGTGGGAGCGTTTTGCGCAATACTATCGAGAGTGACGGACAGACAGTCGTCAGTATTGCGGTGAGAGTGTGGTTAGATGTTTAACCTTTTGTCGTGTGCCGCTTTCGTATGCTAATTTTATAGAGCTTTTTATATTATTTTTACACGTATGCGTGTTTTTTTACGATGTGTCACTATTCACTTTTTACTAACGTTCTTTCGAATACTTCGAAGTGACGGCACATCGTAAGACTGCACTATGTATATTTTATTTTAGCCGGTTGTCTTATATATGTTATGTTTTTTCTTTTGTAGAAAAAAGTCACGAAATTATAGCACGAGTTCTGAAGACACGAGTAGTAGCTCCGATTAGTGAAGTGACTGCTAGCCTATAGTGTAGTTTAAGTTATATATGTGTTGTATGTTTGTTCCCGTTGTTATAAGACAAACTTTTTAATATACTTCTGATTTATAACCCGCAAGTGTTCCTTATTGCATTCACTGGTCCTCCCGACAGGTATATACTTTGATCTGTTCTATATTTTAGGTTATACTATATTCAAATGTTAGAAAATTTAAATGAAATTGTTTAAAATTTACATGTATTATATCGGTAATTGAAAGCAGGTCGGATAGGTAATTTGTTATGAAATAACACATGGGATTATGTTATGTGTCGATTTGAAGAATTGTTTTTGTAAAATTTAACCAGAGTGTTTTTAATACTAACCACAGTAACAGGGTGTGCTACTAAATTGGTTTTTCCTATGCTTCGGATTTTGATATTTCAATACGCTAAATTATATTTATTATGTGCGATATGCATTCTTTAGTACTCTAAAATAGTTGATTATAAAATTTGACGCCAAATACATTTAACTAAGAAAATGTTCTATTTATCTGATGTCGAGTGAACACTGGTTGGTAATATGTTACAGATGCATTTTTGAATTTTTTTTTGCGTTTCAATACTCTTTATCTGTCGAAATAATTCGTAAGAGTTAAAAAAAAAACTCATTATTATCTATGGAAATTTAATAAAGAGATACCTACTGTAACATTTCGATAGGTGGTCATTATAATTAATTTTAATTTTTTTCCTCCGTAGCGCACCCACTATAGACCTAACATATTCGTCAAACAAATACAAATATAGAAGAAGATGAATCGCATATGAACATTGAAGTGAAAATATAAATCGGTATTTGGAACCGCGTTAAGTGTACTCTGTGGCCGTTGTTTGTGGACATTATTTTAAGTGTGTTTTTTTTCTGTTTCAACAATATTACTTTTCCGTTTGTTTATTAAATTAAAGTATATTGTACAAAAATGTTTTATTTTATTACTTGCTACTTGCATGGTAGTCGTTTTGCTTCCGATGTTTTGAAGTTGGCCGGTTACGTTCCTTAAGAATGTTTAACGGGTCTTAGATACACCTACCTCTTACCGAGCTACGTCAGTTAAAATCCATGTTTATTCTAATATTATCTATATTTGTATAAAAAAAGACTTTTAGACCCGTTTTACTTTCTTGTGATATGTTAAGGCCCTAAAGTGTAAATTCACTAAGTTTTAGATTACAACCAATGATTGTTTTTTTTTTAATTTATGGCTAGATTGGCATTGCAAATTATAAAGGTAAGTGCCACATTATCTACCAAATGTTTTTCATGCCTGCAAATTGATACTGAAATTATAATTCATTAACAAATGCAAACTAAGAGTTATTACAGTTTCAATTCGACGAGATTTGTCGTACTCATTTTATTTCTTTTACCCATTTAATAACAGAAAAATAACATTGTTTTGCATTTGCCAAGCTAATAGCAACAAGTGACAATGTTTAAGCATCGCTATATTCCATTTCTAGTACATTATTTTCATCAAATACAAGTGAATAACACTAATAAATCATCCTAGTTCACTTCCCACGCTTCGTAGTGTAACGCTTGCAACTATTCCGAATGATGCATGCGTGCATTCTGACATGTGACTAACAGTATGTACTAACATTGGTCGCCCGAACAGTGCGCGGAAACGACCGATTCCTTACCGAAGGCCGACGCCGTCGACCCCCACGAGCGGCAGCTACAGCAGTCGGTCGTCACAGCGGAGCTGGTCCAAGTCCCCCAAGTCGCCGCCGGGGCCTATCTGACCAACGAGTCGCTCGACAATCTCGTAGACATTCTAGTCACGCCCGTTAGGGCTAATTTTGTGTCTATATATCAATTATTAAAGCGAGTGCAGTACGAATATTACAAACGTGTCGGTTTAATCAAAATTGATTGGATTTTTGTTATTGTATAATAGAGGTCTGTGCAGTTGAGCGTAGACATTATAAAAAGGCAACATTCAATATTACACTTCCCTCACATAATCTTTTGTCGTACCGTCTTGTTTTTATTACGTTGTAATGGCAGTTTTATTATTCGTACTGAAGCATCGGTTACAAAATGTAGATAAGAATTTTATAAGGTTCGTCATCGCGGACCTATTTCATTAGTCATAAGGATACTCGTTGAAGTATATTTACCGAGTTATTCTAGTCATGCCGAATAGGCTTAGTGAGTATGTATTTAATAGCAATATTTAATTTAAACGAAAAGCATCGATTACCAATTAAGTCATGGTGTATTTCAAATCTTTTTTTGGAAACTGGCAACTCTACTCTAGTCACTTTTTTAGGGTTGATTTGATAATCTCGTAAAAATAATTATAATCTTTGATAAACTATCAAACAGAGGTATATCTCTTTGTGACAATTATCTTTTAATTAATAATTTATTTTGTAAACATTATTTATCTCTATTTTTTCTATGTTATTAAAGGCTATAATTTCTACGATATATTTTTCGCTCTACTTAGATTTGACAAATTTAATAATTAATAAGATTTATGCTAGCAACAATTCTGTTTAAAAAAAATACTTGCTAGTACTGGTAACCCTTATATCTTGCGCTAATTACGCGGTTACCTGAAATAAACAACGCGTATAGAAATCGTTCTAAATAGTAGCGCTGACGTCGTTAGAAATTTGGTTTTTCTGGTACTCGTGCCAAAATGTAGTCGTTTCGTTTACCCTGATAAGGCTTACTAAGTTGCCTTAAAAAATGATCAAGTCATCAAGTCTCAAAGTTCTTCAATAATTAATTGACACACGTGGATTAGATGGTGGCATTGTTTTGAGAACAATTTGAGAACTGGAGCGTAACCCAACGCACCAATGATTGTAATTATAACATGGGATCGGCAGATATGTTATATCTTAACTAGTCATTTTCGAGTTTTTTCTTAATGAATAGAACGAAATGTTAGTCAGTCACCTTAAATATAGCTATTTATTTTAACAATATCATTGAAAAGGCATTGTAAAATGATAATAATATAACGGACAAAGAAGCTATGACAGTAACCTAACACATGGTTTACCACAATTTTGTAATGGAAGTAAAGTGGGCGTTTGTATGTACCTACTTCCATTTGGAAACATTAGTATTATTTTTTTGTTGTTAAAATATTTTTAATATTATTCGAAAGTATTGCAAAATGTTTTGTTTTAAATTTTTATTTTGAGTTTTATTTTTATTTCACGTTTTATTTTATTAGTAACAAAAGCGATGAGTCTAACGATTAATTTAGTCCGAAAAGAATACGCCTTAATTTAGAATTAGTGCAATATATTTATTGAATCATATAATTTAATTTATACTAATTTATTTTGTCGAAACTGAATTAATATATTTTTACACTATTTTATTGTGTACCAATTTCTAGTCTGTATACATTTTATTCATTATATTTATTGTTAGCTGTAAGTGGGATTTGTGAGAAGATATTATAAACTTTAATTATTTATATTACATATAATATGTAATCATGTTTATTTTGATATTACATACCTTAATACACCTAATAAATGGTAATTAATTGAATCTCTTAAGTATAAATAATGTCAATCGGACCATTCTGCTTACTCATTATTATATTTTAATGTAATGTATAGTCATCACATACGAATTTAAGAATTCTTATAATAATTCTAGTCAGTTTATTAGATCAATTTAAAACATCTTAGGCTCTAGCAATAAAATGTAAGATATCAAATTAAACCACGCAACTGCAATACAAAAATATTTTATTAAAACATCCAAGTAAAAAATATTAATATTAGATTTACACGATGTATTTATTATATATTAAGCTGTTATTCTGCTTGTCTTATAGCTAATATCTGCGAATCTACAAATTTATTAAAATTTACAGTTTATTTTACTGACAATCAATTGCTGTTGTAAAATAAAGTGATTCTGTGAAAAACGTTTGTTTAATTTTTTTTACATCTAAAATCTGTAATAAACAAAATTAATTTGTCTCCACTGATAAGTATTTGACATACAACTTGTGCATTTTAATTTTAACATAAAATTGTGACCTATAAAAAAGCAACCAGTCTTATAATGGTAAATTTATAAATTATCACTGGAATGTATAAATTTAATTAAATACACAAAACATCCTTTTGCTTACGAAAGAATTAATAAATACTAGTGGCATTTTTATTGCCTCATATTTTTTTCACGATTAAAAATGCAACATTTAAATATTAATAAATTTTGGTAATATAACAATAATATATAACAGAACATCTACATCAATATCACATAAATATGAATAAAAAAATCTAACGTCAGGCCAAAATATATGAAAAAAAGTCATAAGAATTCTAAACTTGGTTATGACTGTTAAAAACAAGTACCCGGGCCTGAAATAACACAAGACAAAGCACCATTGAATCTGAAGGTTGGCAGTCCTGAATATTCTCATACAAAATTCATCCAGTTTACAATCTGTATTTGTATTACATAAACATCATTTATTTCTTACATACAAGAGCATGCTATATGACCACGTAAAATCAACAATTCCCATAACATAACAACCTTCACCTGTATAAATTCATTAACCTTATAGACGAGTTTAATTTTTCTTCTGCGATTGCTGACGTCGTTTGGACGCGATGAACATCGCCCAGCCAAATCCAACGAGATTCATGAATAAAACTCGAAGCTGAAAGTAAAATTTCATTACTGATAATTTGTAAAATGCATCATCTTGTTTATGGTACGTTATGGTATGCTCATTCGGATCCTATGCGATTGTCAGAGTTAAGCAACTGCGGGCGGTCGGTACCTGGATGGGTGACCTCTAGTGGCAAAAAATTCATGTGCTTCGTGGGACACTTTAATAGTAGATGGAAATAAACAACCACAACCAGTTCTACTTAAGTT
>DWJN01000502.1:0-23603 GCA_018248895.1 Carystus phorcus
GAGGAGAGGCCCGTGCTCAGTAGTGGCCCATTAATGGATTGAAGTTTTCGGAAAAGGAAAGGAGATTTTGTCAAGCAATAACTCATAAGTAAATAAAATTGTGTACCTATTATGATATTCTGGAAATAAAAGAAGATATTTTATTTGATATATCTTCTATTTAGTTTATAGCGTTTACTTTATTTATCTGTGTAATTGTATAGTTGTTTTCAATAAGCAAAAACGTTGCATTAAGTACTTTTTTGTGAGTGAGTCTTTTAACAAATTAAATTTACCATTCCGAATTAATAACACTTGGTGGCGTAACAATGTAAGTCCAACACTTACCTTCATTGTTTCGACGCATCGAAATATCGATTTCTAAACAATCTCGATTTATTGTGTCCAACTTACCTGAAAAGAGAAAAAATCGTATTAAAGTGATTAATAACAAAAAGCGTACAAAACAATCGTTTGTTATCGTGAAATGGGGCTATTTATAAACAGGGTACACATACAGGAGCCAATTATACTGGTCGGCCATTGTTGGCGTGAAATGATTTCTACTTACATAAAAGTTACATATGACTAAACTTAGGTGCGGCGTATACTA
The DNA here is from genome assembly GCA_018248895.1 of Carystus phorcus. Classification (NCBI taxonomy): domain Eukaryota; kingdom Metazoa; phylum Arthropoda; class Insecta; order Lepidoptera; family Hesperiidae; genus Carystus; species Carystus phorcus. The sequence continues at coordinate 593 of DWJN01000502.1, forward strand.
TAAGGAATAAAAGGAATACAATAAGCTCACTAAACTTTAATCATTTTTTTAAGTGACGTGTACTATTTCCACATAAATGTTCCATCTAGACTACCAGGCATATATGAGTAGTTTTAGTTCATTTGGTCTCAACCATGAATTTAATATAATATTTGCTATTCCTGCCGCTGCACCGTACAAACGTTCTCCACTCTTCGATTCTTATCACGTCAGAAAAGTGACTCCTAAAAATTTGTTAGTAGGTCCTATGTGTTTGTAATAGGTATCTTATGTTCATGCCATAAGAGTGGAATTTTGAGCGTTTATTTATTGACATAGAAATAATTCATAAGTAATTATTGATAAGTAGAATATATCTAAACATTTTACTTTAGTTCAATGCAATACTAGCCTACCCTTTATTATGCAAGGTAAATATCATTCAACATACCGGTCAAATAAGAATCTATTCTAGAAATAATTCATAAGAAATTATTGATAAGTAGAAAATGTCTAAACACTTTACTTTAGTTCAATGCAATACTACCCTTTATTATGCAAGGTAAATATCATTCAACATACCGGTCAAATAAGAATCTGTACTTTACACAGCTCCGAACATTTTATTCATCTGTACATAATTTATTTGTAACTGTAGGCTAATACCATTTGATCGAGGGTTTCTGACGGCACCACTATTATTTATTTTAGTCCTTGAAACACATCGCAAAGCGAATGTGCGGGTAAAATCAGTGACGAGTTGTCATGTCACGTTGCCTCCCCCGACCTCCCGAACACGTTTCTGAACGAGTGAACCCATTACTGTAACTACGTTTAGGAAAACCAACACTACGTCAATACGTAATACATGTGTGCTCTGCAGAAAATGTGCAATCCGTTTACGTTTTAATAAGCTTTACATGTGATAACAACGCTGTAAGTACGAACTCCAATTTTAAGGCTAAATCACGAGCAACAATCAATCGTGAATCATACAAATCATAAGGTAGGCAATAAAAATGAATACTAAAAACAAACCTAAATATTATGCATCGTTTTGTACATACAAAGTAATATTTCCAACAAACTGGCGAGAAAGTATCGACGTATTAACGTTATTGATTTTTCTATTCATAAATATGTACTACTTGCATGCAGAAAATTCATGTACCTGTGTATAACACGGCTACAAAGTATAATCGAATGAAAGTCTGAAACCAATATGAATCTGATATTTATGACGAAGCAGTGTAAATTCCGAAATTGCGTTAGCGGTCGATAGTGAAATTAAATTTTATAACAGTTGAATTTTGACGTAAACGCCGTAGTTTTTAAGTGTTGTTAAGTGCTTGGATATTTTTATATTTCAACGATATTGGTTCGCGAACGAGTTGTTTTATTGAGTGCATTCGTTTACGTAAACTGAACATAAAAACATATTGTTATAAGTTTAAGCTTTCAAGCATACTGAATCATGCGATGAATGAAGGGTTTTATGTTTATATTGAAATATAATGCTTTTGAAAATGAATTAATTTTACTTAGTTACCTACTATTTAGCATTGAGTCGACCATATTTATACCTTCCACTATTTATGGGTTCATTAAAAAATTTATAAATAAGTTACATTTAGTAACTCAATAAAGTAAGAGTAACACTAATATAATATTTCGATAACAGGTTATCAATTATCTAGCGAAGAAGGGTAGATATACGAACATCGATGGAAATATAATCTAAAGGAATCCCCTTATTATCCATGAGGGGCCTAAATAAATATTGTTCTACTTTATTCCAAGCCATGTTCCCAAATCGCTTATTGTCGGAAGGAAAGTTGAATTCGATGAGCGTAAAAAGAGGCGCGGGCCCGGAGCGGCCGAGGAATGTGACAAGACTGCGCACGACGCCGGGGCGAGCCGCACCAATCCGCCATTTTGCTAAATGCCTTATCGCATATTCCGATTCTCGTGCGATCGTGGTTAGATTTTCGAGATTTTCAGCTCTCGACTGCCCGAGGCCTTGTTAAGAATCCCATTGGCCGACCATTCGAATTTGAATTTCGACAGTTACCTCCCAGCGCGAGGTATGCGAACGTTGGTTTTGATAATTTCTGATCATTATGCTCCACGCGGCGTTATGATTGCATTATCTGTTTCCTCGCAACCGCGTTGCCCCTCTTGTTTGGATTAAGCCACGTTCACATTTCGATGCTCTAGTTCATCAGATAATTAGATTGCAATAGATCAAATGTTAATAAATATCATGTAACTAGCTGACCCCAGCAAACGTTGTTTTGCCATATAAATTATTATTCCAGAACTATTTTGATAAACATAAAAATGGTTATAGTGGGTTAACCCTAAAAGCTAGACATCTGCTGTCGCGGACTTTTATTTAGAACTTTTAGAGAGGAACAAATTGTAATACATGATTTTTTGTTTACTTAGCGCACACAAGGAAAGCTCAAAATTTTGCCGTTTTCGAAATATTTTTTTTTATGCTTCTCTCATATTTATCTTAGCGTGATGTTATATAGCATATAGCCTTCCTCCATAAATGCACTATCTGACACTACAATTTTTTTTCAAATCGGCTCCTGAGATTAGCGCGGTCCAACAATCAATCAATCAAATAGACAAACAAACTCTTCATCTTTATATTATTAGTATAGATATCTAGTTGTATATCCAAATCGTATCCTTTGTAAAAACGACAGTTTTTTATTGTAAAGCCTGGTAGGCACTATTCTACATTATGTGTTGTTTTGAATTCTCATTACGGTTGTCAAATATGCATTGTATGATAAGAAGGTTTTTATAAACAAGAAAACAGCGTTAAAATCGACATAATGTATAAAAGTATAAACAAAAACCCTTCACTGACTATTCTACGATGACGGATAAAGGCCTTTTATATTTGGACAATAGTGTCCCGATATCCGTATATATGTACATGCAGCGCTGGCGTTAGATAGTTCGTGCGTTGAACGGAAATGACATGTCTATCACTATCTTCAGCTTTGACGGGCAAAGGCATATTTGAAATAGGTTAAATTGATGTACCTACTATGCAATCCACGATACGCCAACGACAGGTTGTTACCTGTGAATCCATGCTGACAAGAAATAGTCAAACGATCTGACTATTCCAATCATTTACAACTACTGATGGAGACATTGCAGTTGAATATGAGTGATAAGAAACATTTGCAATCAAATTACTATTAGTAATAATACTACTACTATTAGTAATTGCTAATTAGTTATTACTAAATGCGTTTCGGCTAGATTGTTCGTAATTAGGCTAGACTATTTGGAATGTAATATGAATGATTCCTGAGCCACTCCAGCTTCGAATAATCTTAGCATCAACATCAGTTATGTGTACACTAACGAGCAATGAAATGTTTGTTTGCAGCTTCTAGTTAATTTAAACACAATATCATGTAAAAACAAATTTAGTTTAAAAATTATGTAATAAATTGTTACATATATATTTATACATTTTTATTAGGTCATGGTAAACAAAAATGAAGACATAACTATAACGTTTTGTGATTGCTGGAAACAGCACAATTCTGTGAAGTATTCGGAACACGTTAAATTTACAATGATTTAGATGCAACAGCTACATAAGTGAAGCCGGATAACGTATGATTTGGACCTCTCAGAAAGTGTCATTTTAAACTGCCAGACTGCGGCATCCGTAAATTATTCACGGCATCCTACAAAAGCACAGCTAGAATGTACAATAGCTGATTTTTTTTCCAAATTGTTATTTTTTATAGTTTGCACAGCGGTACCTAAAGGACAGATTTTTCGAGTACGAAGCTATTTTTTACGGCACAGTTACGAGTGCAGTTCGGGCGGTGCAAAAGCTGGAAAACTAAACGAAACGGACGTGTCACAATTTTATTAGCTCCCTATGGCGCTGTGGACGGCGATGTTTGTTATTGTTGTTTGACCGTTTCGCCTTTGCCCCGCTCGCATTGTACGCAGCTTTGAATGCGAAGAGAAGGTTCACGATCAAACTGACATTTCGTGTTTTTATAAAAGCCCGCCGAGCCAACGAGCTGGCGGGTGATATTCCACAACTCCACAGTCTATAAGGTAGTGACCCTGTACGAGGTGACCTGGCATCGAGTCCTGTTTGGAGACATTCATGTGACAGATAAGTGTTTGTTCTCAAGTCCCGGGTATTAGTGATTTATTTGTGGTATCATTTTCTGTGTTGTGTAGGGAAGTATATTAGTAGCATAGTTACTCAGCTCGTATCAATTTACTCACCAAAGAGACGCTTAGCCAAAAACATTTTAATTTACAAAATTGATATTTATTTATTATCTTCAACAATTCATGTCTTATCTTTTTTGTTTTCCCGATACATATATATGTACCTACTTTACTAAAATCTCCTAATTACATAATTTTATTACACTATTAATAACATTTAGAAGTAGCACAACTGACTATAACACTGTTACTGTGTAAGTATTAGTGCGTATTCACTCGATGAACAACGCAAATGAGATATAAGACACCGCCGCAAATCATTCATTTACCTCGCTATATGCAGCATTGTTCACTAATTTTGAATGTAGCTAACGTGTCGGCCGTAATGCCTTCGAAATAGCACACAGTATTAGACGCGATATAAGCACAACGGCACACGAACATATAATATCGTAGAGGACGCGTCCGGCCGACCGCACCAATCTATTTCCAATTGCGAATGCTTTTGATACAAGTACTAGTATGTAGAAATTGTCTATAATGCACAATCGTCTACAATCACGCATAGTCGCACAAACCGTTCCTGTGTGATTGGTTTTGTCTCGTCAAGGAAAATCTCACTCAGTACTCGGCACAAACTCACTCAGTAAATACGAGATCCTTGATTGCCAAATAATTTTATCACCAAAGTGAGCGCAAATGGAATCTTCTCTACTTCACCTTCCTGGTACAGAATGAAACAGAATTTTCTAGTAACATACGATAGAAGCTATTTTATTTTAAACCTGTTTAATATACGATATAGATAGATATAATACGAATATTGTAAATTGCATTTATCTTATTAAATATACAATTACTTTTAATTAATAAAATCACTATTTATAATTTTAGGAAAAATGGAGTTACGTATGGGTGGGGAATTGGTTGGTACGTTAGAAGTTAGGTCATTACATTACCAGTAAGTTACGCCACGAGACTCTCAGCCATTTGCAAATGCTCAGGTAAAGCACGAAGGCGTATGTAATTAAAGTGCACTTCAGTAATGAAACACTTAACTTCATGGAACTCAATATTTACTAATTGTCAAAACAAAAAAATCATTGCATCATAGTCTTAGTGCGATTGCGGGGATGTACTGTTTACACTGCAAAACCTTTTCATTTGATATGCCTTTCGAACATAAATAAGGGTGACCTATTTTCCACTGTAAAAAGGATGAGAAAATCTAAGCACGTCTCTTAACTCCAATATTAAAAAGCAGTGACTTGTAAACGTTACATCCCAGCAGTAGCAATGACGGAACCATTCATACGGTATGACCCTCATGCATTATTTTGCAGTATGTGATACAGACTAAAATTGTCTAAGCACAGCGCCCCTACCTAAACCGACGCACACAGAGAACACGTGCACACATCTGTAAACCACTTGCACCCCACATCGGACACATACAGGTCGATCTTTTATTTATCAATTTACACATTTTAATATTGTGATATGTGTACTTGCTTTTAAGAAAAATATATTTTTGAGCGTTAACTAAATGCGGAATGCATATAAAATTTTAAAAACATAAACTTTCATCGTTTATTTTTTTTTTATTTTACATTTTCAATTGTAAACAAGTTTAATGGTAACATAATTTATAACGACATCATTAATGTTATAGATTTATGTAAAAACTTGTGACATTTAATTCTAGCTATAATTAGGTACCTTACTGCATAATTACGAAATTTATGCCGTGAAATGAAAATATGACGTCACAAATATTATTTTTGAATAAGTAACGTATAAGTGAAGTCTAGCTTGGGTAAAGAAATAACAAATGATTTTTCGGTTATTAAAAGATTTTTATAAGAAATACTTATTAACAGTATATTTATTTACTTATAATATTTTAATAAAGTTGTGATTTTGCAATTATACAATGCGCATAGCTAGTTTTGTTGTGAATTTAGTAGTTCACTTTTCGGAGCATGCTGTAGGCCGGGGAGGCGCGGGTGCCTATTTGTTTTGCCATAGCTTTGTCGGACTAGGGACATGCAGGTCATTAATTGTTGTAAACGCCGCTCCTAATCGATAGCACGTTCGATTCCGGTTTATATTAATGCTGTTTGTGCTAACCGGACTGCCTAACTAACTAGAGACCTATTTTTGACCACGATCTTAGTGGGAAAGTCTAACTGCATTGTCCGCCCTCTTATGTTTATCGATAAGTCTAGTTTTCTATATCTTTAGTTTTCATTTAATCGCGACTATTAACAAATTTATATAAAAATATTTTATCAGCTTTTATTTCAACGGAGTACGAAGAAAACATACTCGTAGTAGGTATTTAAAGTATTTTAGTAATAAATTTTTATACATCTATGGATTGTCGGTTATCATGAGCTGAGGGGATCTGGCATAGATATCTTCGGCGGTGCGTATGGGGTACTTGAACCCCAAGGGACCCGGGCGGTAAACTAAGGGGACGAATGCCCCCAGTGTGGGCCCAATTTAATGCTGCTTGTAAAGTGGAGCATTCCACATATGAATACTTTTTTTTTGGCTAATCATTCATTATTTTGACAATAGATGTACTAAATCTGTCAGTTATACTTATTGTTAGTATTGTTTTAAAAAGCTTATTTAAGCTTCGCGAGTGTACTTGTGTATAACCGACACGGTGTTTAGTTAACATCTAAGTTTTTGTGAGGTTTTCCATAGAATCTACTTTTTACTTTTTAACATGTTTTAAATATTATACCTATAAGAATTGACATATTCATATCTTATTTTTATTACAATAGGTAAGATACACACTCGATGATAAAATGAATGGGACAAAAAATGAGAAAGAGAAAAAAGACTAGAAACTGAGATAGTGTATGTTACACATTTTAAGGTTATTTACATTTCAACTACAATGCAAAATCACATAAAAAATAAAATATAAAAAGCACTGACTTATTCATTTAAAATGAGCACAGAAAATACATTGCCTTACTCCTGCTTTTAAATACCTTTAAAGCCAAAGCGAGCCAAAAGGTTGACGGCCACTTATTGCCAATGCATCCTATGCCACATTAAATTGCTCAAAAATCTTTTACTGCTAAATGTGAACTGATACACTGATTCGATAGCAAACATGTAGCCAGCCAACAGCCCAGAGCTATTCGTCGGGCCGAAACCACACAGAGGGCCCTCGAAATAAACAGGTACGGCTAACCGTTAACCAATAGCAAAATACAGAATAACTAACGAGCGAACGACTCATCTTGGAGAGAGCACCAATTACAGTCCTATCAAATATAATGGGCCCGACGCTTCTGCGTTCTTTTTTACCGTACCGCGAGCAATTAGGAAAAACTGCACGCCGGCTTCGCTGCAAAGTGAAAGTGGTAAATTCTAATTTTTAGTGGCGAGACCAGAACGACGATACATCACTGAGTGATACTTAAATTAAATCGTGGTTAATATTAAAAGCCTTTCGTTATAAATGGGTTAGTTGCTACACCATTTGCCTTCCACTACTCTTATTTATTTCTCTATTTGTATTACTTTTAGCGGTTGGTGCGGGAGGAGTCATTCATGCTAATATAGTTCCATTCCCCTCTTAATGCAGATGTTTAGATGCCTCCTTCAAAAGCGGCGTAGAGACTCGCCTACATACAGTCTACAGGTGCTACGGCGGTTTTCTACGGAACGTGACCGCATTTATGACACTTCATGCGTTTAATATTTTATGATTTTTAAAGTTAACGTGTATAGAAGCTACAAAACTTACTACTATACCATACTACTTGGTTTTTTGGTAATATACCTTTTTTATAAGAAGTAAACATTTCTGATAGTATACCTATATTAAAGCTAAGGATTTCATGTCAATAAAAATAGTAAAATATAAGTAGGATATAAATTGATTATTACTTAGTGCATTGTTGGTTTTATACTAGGTAATAAAATTAAATGAAACGCCAATTTTAAAATCCATCGTCAATTTAATCGCTCTTTTGTTTAAATTCTGTGACGTTCTTAATAAAAACGCAACCAGGACGGCTTTCAGTTCGCATCGTTCTCGTTTTGGAAAGAAAAAATATTAGCACAGACACTAGAGGAATTCACAAAACGAAAAGTATGTCCGAAAAACTCGCACGAGGCCCGACTTTTAAAGAGCGTAATTTTTCGATCGCAACGTATCGCGAGCCCCTGTCTGTGCACACAGAAAAAGATTATGTACTGAATGATTTGCGAAAATGAAAATTGTGTATACTTCACAGGCGGAACGGTATATCCGGGCGGAGCATTCCGCAATCTTAATTATTAGTCCGGCACACGCTGGTTTTTGTATAATTTGATGAGATTCAGAACTGTTTTACTAGATACGTGTTTCACCACCATCGTTTAGCGATATTCATAAAAGCCTTCATTAATAATAAACCTATTGATCGCCAACAACTAGGCACGGGTCTCGCCTCATCACTGAGGAGGTCTAGAAGATACTCCACCACGCTGCTCCAGGGTGGATTGGTGAAGCGGCTAGGGCCAACTGGAGTATCGGAAGTTTTTATACCGCCCAAAGACCTCCGGCGTGGCTTAACAACGGCTATCATCGGTTAACGACGGCTATCGATAATAATCGGAACCGATAGGTTAATGTGCCCTCCGAAGCACGGAAACGCTCAAGAAAGGTTTGCCACTAAGGTTATCCATTCAGGTACCGATCGCGCCTGCAGTACCTTAATTAAGTTAATCTTTTAAGATTGACACGAGCCGCCCATCTATGACTTTTAGGTATAAATACACGAATAAAAATATTTTTTAAGTCAAATCAAATTATGTAGGTAAGCTTCGCATGTTTAATAATTTCTTCGTATCTTAGTATAATATCAACGTTAGCTATTCCCATAAAATACACTATAGAAGAAAAGACTTTTGCAATTACGGCATTTTACGACAAACTATAAACGCCTAGTTTATAGAAAGGGTCTCTTCAACTTCAGTGTCCGAACCTAAAAGAGCGAAGCAATATAACCAACAATGTCATCTCACAAAGATGACAGCTTACAATGTGACATTGGACTCGAATTAATATATCTCCAGTTTACGAGGGGCTCGTAGACTCGTGTACGGGGCACTCTCGGCGCAAGCTCAAGGCATTGTGCGTGCATACGTTGTCGACGTCCACTCAAACTGCTATTAATACTACTTCATCCTGATACCGCTCGCCCGTAACATCAACCGGCAATAGTTAATTCAATTATCTCGAATTGAATGCTCTAGAGAACTTGGCGCTGGACAAATACCTTTGCGAAACAATAATAAAATATAACGTCAGATTGTTTCGATTGTACGCGACTAGTACAATGTTATTTAGAAATCTCATAACTTCGCCGTACTGGAGTTGACTTCTTGTTGCTTTTGATGAAATTGTTTGTTGCAAGATTGCTTCGTTTTGTGTATGTAACGACATTTTCTGATAAAACGTATAAACTTTCTTTGTTCTCTTTTGTTGATTTGTAATGTGAACGCATTTGTTTTTACGAAACGTTTTACGGTGCAACGTGAGAGATTGTCTGATGGTTTGGTATTGAATACTTGGATCTGTTGGAATTTATATCATATACCTCGAATATCCCTCCTGCATATTTAGATAACTTTTATGAAGTTAATTATAAAACATTACTATTCTTTTTATAGATTATACGGAGAAATTATCGCGGCCATTTTGTTTGTGAAATGCTTATGAGAGATAATAAGGAAAATAATTAGTATATTTGTTAATCTATTGACACAAAAAATTACCGTTAAGATACTTTTAACAACCATTGCCATACCTACTTGATTGGTATTAAACTTGTGCGCATGTTATTACCGTTTGTTACTTGAGCAAGAGAAAAAGAAAAAATAATGACCTCAATCCCGAACCATCAATCCTCACTTGAAATTACGACATTATCTAAAGGATTGAAGTAGGATAATACAATAGGTACTCAGTCGCACTACTTGGATAAATCGTAAATAATGACAGGATTAATTATTATCATCGGCTTGAGTTCTCGAGCGCTTTCGTATTTTAGCAAATAGGTATCTGCTGTATTTCTATGTTTAACCAATCCAAATGATTTCGGGCGCCGTAAAAGCACTCCTACGACACTAAATGAAATCGCTTTTGCCTTCAACCCAATAAGAGCCCGCTACTGACCACGAGTCTTCCTCATCACTGAGGAGGTCTAGACCATACTCCACCATGCTGCTCCAGTGCATTGTCTGTTATGAGTTATGAGCGTTTCATTCATCAAATCTTTTTTATATGTTTAAAAATCAATGTTTCTTTGTCTGTAAAATTATCATTTACGCAATGTCGAAAATGTCGTTTTGCTGATCCATTGGACATATGGTTGATAAATATGCTGACTTGACGTATTTTTAAATATGGGTATCAACGTTCGCCGGGGTAGTTTAGTATAAATACGAATATTCACATAGAAGAACGAACGTAACGGACGCTTGAAAACCAAAAGTTTCAAGAGTTTTTGCCGCCGTGGTTTGGCGACGACCATTATCTATTTGCATCAAAATCTTAACATACATAAAACACATCGTGAGCATACGTGTCATAGTAAAATGTGCATAATTTACGAGTTCTTAAAAATCATTCATTCCTACATAAAACTTTCCACAAATCCGCATTGATGCGTAGTAGAGGTAACTAGGCCTTCTCTATTAGGAGTCCCGCTCTCGCTAATAGGTTTAAGGCAACGAGAGGACGAGAAAATTATGACGATGAGTGTCACGCATTGCTATCAGGATGAGGGCTATGAGCAATGGAGTCGAAGCACCAGTTTGTTAATAAACAGGACAAATGAGGTGATTGTCGTCAGTAATTTTCTAATCTAAGCAATTTCGTACTTACATTAGAGGTGACATTTGAATGTCATGTTTACCAAATTTTGCGTTTAAATATTTTTTTTACAAATCATTGGCATATAAAATAAATTGTATGCTAGAGCTTACTTTTAATGTAGGTATTTAACATTTAATTCACAATTCATGAAAAATACTGCAAATATTTATGTAGCCAATGGCTTAATTAGCGAATCTTGATTGAATGAATGCTCACTATTTTGATATAAAAAGTTACCTCGATAAATAATACATAAATTAAAATATATTTCATTTTCAATGTCTAATAAATCATAATTTACATTTAAATTGAAAATGTTAATTATTCAATAGATTAACTACTTTTTTTTTGCACAGAATTTATTTAGTAGAGATCAGAAAAAAAATAAAACACTTACTAGTTATTAATTATTCATGTGACGAGATTATAAAATATCGAATCAAATAAAAGAAACGGCGAATAAAAGATTCAGTAACCCGTTAAAAGTAAACGAAATCATTTTCCCAGCGCCGAATCGTGGACAATAATCATGATAGTCGATGTTTCACGCTTTAATTTCTAGCGCGATATTTATCTTTTCACTTTCATACATTTTAAGAATTTCTAGTTTGGTATTACACTTACGACACTTTAATGCAGATTGGTGGAGGTTTGGAACTTCCACTTAATATACCGTGATGACAGTAACAGTGCGTTTGAATGTTTCTGACAAGTAAAGTTGGACTTGGTGTTGCGTGGGCTATTACATGTAGGATATGACGACATGACTAATGTAATAACTTATAGAAATATTAGTAATGTAGGTGTAGTGACAACCAAAAATAAACTGTTACTGTTAAAACAGAAAATAGCTTCAAACATGGTAAATCAATTTCCTACCAAAATTTTCAATTAAATCAGTAAATTATTAAATTCCATTAAAAAATTATTAATAATGAAATTAATGAATTTGAAATTTACAGTTTAAGTTTTTGCGATTATGAATGATTATAAATAAAACCAAAATCACATTTGATAAAGTATTACCAGCAGTTATAAAGAACACTTCCGAAATAAAACAGTTTAATTAACGAACTGTCTTTACACCTTGTGTCTTAAGAGGGCTCGTTAGTAAATACGGTATTTGAATTCAAACATACGACCGTGGAGATAATTAAAATCTTCCAATCAGTGAAAAGCAAAAGAACGAGTGATTTATGGAAAAATTGTTTAAGTAAAAAGTAAAACAAAAGACAAGCTTAGCTAACTTTAAGAATTGTACAGATTTGAAAAATTAAAAATGAAGTGACTTAATGAACGAACTTCAATAGTGATATTAAAAAATAACATTGCATTACTGGCCTGATGTATAAATAACGTTTTTAAGTATGTACCGAGTTTATTTCACCGTTTCTAACCCTATTAAATGTTACATTTTGAAATGTTGTAAACCAAACATTTGATGTCCATTTATGTGTATTAGTAAATACCAACATGAAATAAATTATTTCATTTCGAGTTTGGGTTTGTTTTCTTACTGAATTGAATCATACACTATCACAATTCAAATCTACAATACACTGCATTGAATAAGTCTTGATACTTGTCGCCAAATTTTGACCTAAAAGCTTTGAGCTAAAATTTTAATTGGAGCATTTTCCTCTTGCCACCATAACACATGAATCGGGCATACCATAAACACAATTGAATTTTCGTGTGGGCAGCGGCGAGCGGAAATTGTTAGAACCCCTTGGCATCGTAGTTTTCGCGAACTAAATATTACGCACAATCCATTCCATAATTGAACATCGCAAAATACATTACGTGTGAACATTTGTTTTATTTTAGAAGGTTGCATTTCGGAAAATTTATCAAAATAATAACTTATAAAACAGTCAATTAAAAATGGCCTTCCAAATACGTCAAATTTATTAACTAGAGTATTTTGTTCTTCAACCTTAGTGACCAAACAATATATTACTAAAGCAATAAAAAAATCTTTGTTTATAATGCGTTCATACCACTTAATGATTTTACACTTCAAAAACACTGAGGCGTAAAATGAATTCCTCCACAATACATAAATATAGTTCAGTAAATGTCAATTTTTATTCTTAATGTTTACTTTAAGCCTTCAATTATACGCGTACAATAGTACGTAGGACAATAGTACAGAAATAACTGACACTATCGCTTTCAAAGAACACGTGCCAAAGATATATCATAAAAACCGGATTGGGTATTTTTTTTATTTACAATATCATAGTCTAGCTAAAGTAGAGTAGTGACAGTACCTATAAAACCAGTGGTCCCGGATTCGAATCCCGGCGGAAAAAGATATAGATATATGTAACAAATACTATGGCCGAGGTATGGTATTTATAGGTGTTTTCGTGTTGCCCAAAACCCCCGGGACACAGAAAATCCTAGTACGAGAATATGGTCGTGTAACCGTTTATTATTTATTTAAATAGAAATCATTTAGCAGCCGTCCATAAATATGCTAGTGATCTAACCACAACACCACATCCTTGTGTGGGCTTTTATAACGCTATTTTATAGTGACATGGAAACTTTTACTATCTCATACAAAAATAATCTCTATTCAGTAGGTTTCAGGGTTTCTATTTAATCGTTTTACAAACGTAACATATGATTTTGCTCTGCGTGTAACACCTCAATTGAATGACGAATGGCAGTATGACGGTAATAAAACTAATTTCTGGTTAATTTCATTTAATAAATCGCGTGATGATTGCGGCTTTTAACTCATCATAAAAATATGTATTGTAAAATATTGCAACAATCAGGAAATAAATTAATTATAAACAACCTACTTTATTCCATGTATATTTCGTCTAAGACGGTTGGAACGGTGTGGAAGATAAAAATATTATGCAGATTGTGTCAGCGAAATTCTAAATTTGTATTCAACTTTAATTAAAAAGTTATAAGTAATAATATACGAATATCTAGACGATAAATTTCTCTTCGCCCCTGCTTGATTTAAAACTGACTACGATGAAAATGAATGTGAAGAAAAATGATAAAGAGACTGTTGATATCCCCAACGCTGTAGCAGTAAAATTAACACGTACATAAGTCAGTTCTTAACCGCACCTCGCAACTACATAATATGTGAAATCAGCGAATTTTAGGCCTATAATTCAACGTTCGATCTTCCACGAGTAGTGGGTTAGCGGAGTTTCGGACAAAGGTCATTATTTACCGCCGTTTGTCCACCGCTCTCTGTATGCGTGTGTAAGTGGAAATGTGCGGGCATGTCTATGGTGCATGGGGATACGAGCTCGATACACATTATGTTGCAGTTTTTCTGTTCAATACACTTGAAAAATGTTCTAAAAACATCAATGAACTTCTATAAATACGTTGAGTTCCATATCGATTGTTTAATAATTAGTAAAATTTGAATTATTAAAACAACGAAATCCAAACGTAATATTTTCTTTACTAACTGTTTTACTTTACTAACTGCATATTAGCAGTTTTTGTTTCATGAACAAACATAGCCCATGTTGATTTATTTATTATTGATGCCAGTAAAATTTTATATTTAACATTACGTCACTGACATTGTCAAAAGTAAACTAAATTTGTACTAACTAAAGTTGGTGCGTAGCACTTACTTTATAGGACAAATACAGGCCCATATACATATTTAAGACTCATTAATAAGCTTGACGTTAAATTACCACATCTGGGTCTTGTAGGCAGCTTGTATAGCTATAATTCTCTTTATTATATTAATATCCTTACCTCATTCTAGAAGTAAGTCTTCAAGTTCGACTCCTTTGTTTGTTAAGAATATTTGGTTTTTAATATGTAATGGGAGCGTCGTTCCATGTAGTTTGCAGTTTGGTTATGTGAACTGTTATAACTAAAACTATTATCGAATTATCTGCTTAAATACAGCCATAATTTCCATATGTTTTAGCCGCAAATTTGAAAAAGTAGTCGACGGACTGTATTGCTATCTTTATTACAAGATAATATTTTTAAACATATTTGGAATTCCCATGGGAATGAGAAATGGCATTTTTTTTACTTTTCTTGTTATGGTAACTTTTACTACGGCAACCATTGCATTACTATAACATTAAGATTAGAAATCTATGTTCGAAATACGACCGTAATTCCTTTAGTCAAAGGTTTATTTGACAATCACTCTCCTACTTGCTGTGATTATTCGTAAAAATAATATAGATTATTAACCGAGGTAGATCAAGGTGGCAGGGTTTAGAAAGTAGTTCCATTCTCGAATAGTTTTTGTGCGAAGATTATTAAATGTCTAATGATAACTAATTATTTTGTCCGTATTCTAAGCAAAATCGGGACTGTCCACTCTTTTGATAAGAACTGGCCCTCGTACGCAGTGCGAGGTCGGGCGAATCTAAATTCATGAGTACGAACCCGATTAGACCGGCGCTGGTTCACGCATCTATGCAGTTTCGTTAGATAAAACGCTCATCTATCGTCCAGTTAATTGTTTATTGCTACATTAATGCACCGGCTTCGATAGCCTGAATAATGGTGGGCGCGCACCGCCAAATACGGACATTCTACCGACGATCTTAAAACTATGTGTTGTTTGCGCGAGCTAATGAGAATTATGCCTGTGTGCGTGAATTTAACCCACACTCACATTTATAATGCATCGAAGTCGCGATTATGATTTTGTGTACGTTCATAGTTGTGATAACTCAATTGTTTTAGCGGAAATTACGCAACTATCTTCCTACACGAAGTAGTCAGTTTATTGTGTATTTACTACATTCAATTCATTTTCATAGTTTTTCTTCGTCCGTGTTGTACAATCAACTAGTATTTGACTCCTAAGAGACTCAAGCCTTTGATCAAGCCGTCAAAAACTACGTATCCTCACACTGATAACGTCCACGAAGAAGCGTTAACTTCATGTTATTTAAAATCGTACTGATATCTTCAAAGTGCAATCTGGTGTAGACATGCAGCTAAATTCAATATTACGAAATAAAATTTATATAACACATTTGGACTTTGTCTGCTTATCGATCGGATATGAATGAACTTTGGTACATCCTTACAGTTATATTATGTTGTCTCAAAAATCAGAAAGGTGTAAATTGCGCATTAATCCGCTACCACGTGCTTGCATCTCGCTGTCAAAGTCTCGCCGCCGGTTCAAATACATAAGCAATTGAAAACCAATTCGTTGATAACTACAATTGCCGACCAGCACCGGATACCGCCCAATTGGCGTACGGATATTATTGATCTTTAGTATACGATGGTTCTATTAGCATGCGCCTACGTCAGTCGACTGGCGGCTAATCAATTACGACCTTGGAATTGAGTTGTAATTGTATTAGTGTTATTAATATTAGTTGGGTCCGGACTGACGCAAGGGACGTGTGTGATCGATATTGAATATAAATGCATTATGCTCTGTTAATATTAAAGGTATATCGCCACACAACTATGACAAATTATCTTAGGGAGATTATAATTAAGCTTAACAAGGTTAACTGTAAATTATATTAAATGGGTTGTGCAAACTTTTACATGCTTCGATATACAACGAAGTCAAAACTATTTTTTTTTTTGTTAAAGACAAATCGTTGTGTACTTGCATAATACAGACAAATAATATTTATGTTGGTATATAGAAGTGTCCTTCTTTTGCTTGTTTCTAGCGTTCATGCTGCGTTATTCGAGCAGAGGCAATCTATTGTTGAAAATCCTCTATTTAATA
The DNA here is from genome assembly GCA_018248895.1 of Carystus phorcus. Taxonomy (NCBI): domain Eukaryota; kingdom Metazoa; phylum Arthropoda; class Insecta; order Lepidoptera; family Hesperiidae; genus Carystus; species Carystus phorcus. Next base: position 17,431 of record DWJN01000502.1, read on the forward strand.
TTCCACGGACACCACCATATTGACTATACTGTATAGAAAGTTGTTAAACATATGTATTTAAACAACCCTAAAGATTCGACTTTCTAAACATGTAAAAAAAATCATAATTTTAACATAATATATGGACTATCAGTGTAAAATTCTGTTCCAAAAAAGTAAAAAAAAAACATCAGCACGTCCCTTGCTACGCCGTGTTGACCGTGCCCACCCGTTTCACAGTGATTGCCTACGACGCGCTACGACTCGTAGCGGGGCTACGACAAAAGCCAACGGGCCTTTGTTCGTAGGTGTTTGTCTATAATACTCCCCGTGCTAGATAATTTTTACCGCGCTTCGAAACAATACGTTATACAACTAAAGATCTCCTGCGCCCATTATCCTGTCCTTTTGTTCGAAGCATATTTAGTTTTATAGAGTTTTTATCTGTGTTTCCATCATACGGAGCACTTATTGCATTGAGATATACGCGTATAAGTTAAAACAGTGAAAGATTTTTTATAAACAGTTATTTTGAATTTTTTTCGCAGATGTAAATCTGTCATAGTTCATATGTTGCTCAAATAATTAGTATGGAAACTCAAGTTAGTTTAAGATCCTTCATGAAGCAAAAAAGGTTGTCAGCTTCATTGACTGTTATGCATTCGTAGTTGGAACATAGATATGAAAATATTTAGAATCGAATCCAAACATTAAACCGAGTAACATTTTGTTTCAATACGAAACAACATTCAAGTCCTCGATACATTAAAGCCTTCGCAAAGAACAAGTTCACTCCACAAGTACGTGTTTGCTTCATTACATCTAAAGATGCGATGGAAGCGACCCTGCAATAATTTTAGTCGTCGCTCTAACAGAGTAGATGAGTTTATCGATACTCTATGCCGAAGTAGCTACTCGGCTTTAACCCAATCGCGTAGCGTATGACGAGCTAGAGGGGCATCTACACGTACTATCTCGAACATGCCGGTTCGTTTGACATTTCAAACGATGACTAATTGACAGCCTTAAATCGAAGCCCAAAGCTGAAGTACGTTCATGTAAATCAAAACAATATGAGGAATTAACGATATCAACTGATTCCAAATGGCCGATATTAGTGTATATTGGACATTGATATTATATTGGAATTCTGTTAGGATAGAAATTTAGTTTCGGGAATAACTCGTATGCTTGGTTACTCTCATATTTCTCCCTTCTTCACCAATAACGCATCAGTGATACTATTGATATTGCTGATGGTTATGAGCGACGGTGACCACTTACCTTCAGATGACTCGTCAGCTCGTTTCATAGCTAATTATATAAAAAATTTAAGCTCTCATATATCCTATGCATTCAACAGAGTTAAGCAACCGCGGGCGCGGTCGGTACCTGGATGGGTGATTTCTTGAGCGTTTCCGTGCTTCGAAGGGCACGTTAAGTCGTCGGTCCCGGTTGCTATGAACATAGCAGTCGCCAAGCCACGTTGGCTACTAACCCCTCCAACAATCCGCACTGGAACAGCGTGATGGAGTATGCTCTAGACCTCCTCAGTGTTGAGGAAAGACCCGTGCTCAGTAGAGAGTCATTAATGGGTTGAAGATTGACATAAAAATATTGAATGAATTAAGCTGAAAGACGAGGCTGGGCAACATTTGATTTCTCAAAATAAATCACCTGAGTTTAACCTTATGACTAGACTAAATGTACCTAGATATTAAAATTTACACACCAAATTTTTTTAACGTATTATTAAGTCAAGAGAAGGAATTATTCATTTGATAACTTAATATTTAAATCGCAGTGGCTGAAGAATGGCCAATCACGCCAACGGCATCCCGAATACAAAATCAGGCATATTCGTTTGACTTAACCTTTAATCGTAGAACATTTAAGTTTCTTGATTATATTACATGGTTAATACTATCAGTATCAGATATCAAGTTAGTATTAGAAATTTGCCATTAATTTGACTTTACAACTAACACTCGTAAAGTCAACTTACCCTAATAATGACCCGTTTCGGAACGAAATACATGTTGGTGTATAGTTTTATTTATTGTAACTGCAAGTTTCCTTTATGGGAAGGAGTTGAGGTGCTACGCATGTTTAATCTATATCATCAAACATTTTGCTCGAGGGTTGTTGTAAGTAGACTAATACCAACTTGATATGTTACATGGGAAAATGGACACTAAACATCATTGCAGCAATAACAATTTATCAATTTAAAAGAATACCTCAAACATCTGTCTAGGAAACTCAATTTCGTTTATCATTACAATATTAAAGTAATTTATATGAAAAAATATGATTATGGATATCTTATTTAAGATCATTTGTTATCTTGTTTGCCTAAGTGTTTTTACATAGTATAAAACTTTGGGTGAAAATTTCTAAGCTCGTTGGAATCCATCGAAGAACGGCATGAAACAAATAACTTAAAACGGAAACATACCGACTCGCGTTCTGGAGTACGGTGAGAAAATCAAAAGTATTATTTACTTAGAGGGGCGCGCGAGACATAAAATCCGTATAAATAATTCACGCGCACCATTACGCCGAGAGGCAAACGGAGCTGAGGAAACTAGTCTCCTAAATATTTGAACACAGGCGTTATATGTATTGCAATTTTCATTAATCATTAATGTGGATACCAGGCTCGCAGGCCCTGCGTCCGACAAGCGCTATACATAACTAATGTCAACTCGGCGTTCTCCTAATCTGGGAGTAACTAATATTGTATGAATGGGTATAATATTTAACACATTATGCTCGTATTTCGATAGCTTCCGCTTTATATTGCCTTCCATAAGTTATGAGCTACGAGTATCTCAGACGGTAGTCTTCAAATGTCAAAACCTTGAGACCTTTATATTTTATTAGCTGTTTCCACATACGTGTATGTGGTCTTTGTATATTCAATTAAAAGTACAATGTAAATGTTACATCTTCATGTTTGAGAGATTTCAAAGATTCTGTCCACCGAACTTGATCAGGGTATAAAAATGTGTCTTTATATTTCCACTCCCATGTGGTATAAAGAATAATTACAGAAACACAACTAATATTACTGAAAAAAAAAACAAAGAAAATTTATCTCTTTAATCTTTCCATATATCAGAATTTAATAACTTACTGATGAATCTCTTCAAACAGTAAATTTAAAAAGTAAGTAGACGTACATGCAAGTTATATAGGTACAATGACGTGAACATCAGGAATATTTATTATGAAACACTTAATTTATGAAAAGGTCGCAAGTATTACAAATTTTATTGAATAAATAATAATCATTGGCAAGGAATTGGGAGACTTGACTGCAGGCAGACGTCCATACATAATAAATCTAGGTTCTATGGCTTCCCTTACCTCGTGGTATGTAAATTATAATGTTCATCACAATTTCTAGGCAAGAATTAACAAAACTCTTTTTGTAATTAAAGCGAAGGACATGTATCTTTTTAACATGTGTACTGTAAACCAATTGTGGACCTAGGTTACTTAGACCCAAGTATAAATGGTAACTTTGAACCACAACAAGCAGAAGAATACCTTTTTTTTTAAACTGTGCTCTAAATATGGCAGAATAAATATAAGTACATTTGTTGTTGGTTTTTTATTTGCTTCACATTTTTTACTCAATTTTTGAGGAAACCGTTTGGTTGTTTTTGCTGTGACAACTGGTCGCCTTGAGCATGTTTGTACGATCAACATTTGTTGATTGATTTCGATGCGGCCGGTCGTAATAAATAAAGAGCGACTTAGTCTGTACGCATACTGTATTTTCAGTATAAGCGGACCGTATATCTTTCTCAATTAAATGATAACATTTTTTATTTATTCAATTTTATACCATGGGTCATATTTTCTAACTTTCATATTAATAAGGAAATGAATTTCGATATAACAAGCTGACTGGTTCTTAGTCAATTGAAACATCGAGTGTTCGTGCTAAGAACTTTACAAGAGAAATTAATTGTCTGATCCTCTAACACTCCAATCGAAACAATTTCAAACATTTCGCAGCCGATTCTAGCATGGTAGAGATAGTTAGCAAGCCATTATGTATTAAAGTTAACGTCTTTACGAGTATACCTTTATATTAAAACATAATAAGAAAACTTAACGGCGCTTTTTAAGAATAATTCACGTACGTAAAAACACGGCATTGATTAAGTTTATACTGGAATATGCGCAGAAAAATGTTTTTATTTTATATATGATACGAATACATTAGTTCATAAAATAAAATATTCACCGTTTACGTTCATAGTGTCAATGTGCAAGCAAGATTTGATGGGATGAATTACGGCTAGATTAGGGACGACCGAATTTAGAAGGAGTGAAATGTCTTTTGCTTTACCTAGTACTTTACTACTGACCAGCCCTACGTTATGTCGTGAGTCCTCCCACTCAAAATCTTTGATGTTAATTTTCTTTTGGATTCAGTGTAATATATTATATTAAGTATATTACACTAAAATCTTCCTGGAAGTTTTCTGCACTAAAAGGTATAATTTTTATCATTGCGTAGTTTATTCAGTTAAGGTCTACAATTCAATTGCATAGTCATTTATTGGTACAAATTACTTTAAGGAACAAAACAATAATTACAATACGAGCATCACAACCTTTGGCTTGGTTTCAAAGGTAAAAAGATGGGACAAACAAAGCTTTACGGAGTCAACCGTAGTGCATTATTAGCGCGAAACAAAGGTTTCTGTCGCGGCTTTTTGATACTAGCATTACTATTAGCCTCTAGGGCTATTGAAATCAGATTTCTGTAAATCGAATGTCCCTACGGTTTACAGGAATAGATGTCTTTTTGCAATGGACGCAGCGAGCTGTCAATGGGAGCTCATTGTAGTCATTTACGCGAAGTTGCCTATTGTCATTCCGTAAAGTTTGAGTTATCGACAAACAGATAGCGTTGACGGTATGTTTGTTCAAAGGACCTCTGTCGGAGAGAAGAATATCGGCGCGTACAACTCAAATGACCGACCGAGTAGCCTCTGTTACGCGATGACAGGCAGATAACCACTCCCCACCTCCGTGATAAAACTAGTTCACATGTACGGCTTTTCATTTAACGCCTGTGATATTTTAACGCTTCGTAACATAAAATATTCATCTTTCGACGTCCTATGTCGAGTCTGCAACATAAAAAAGAAGCCGAAATATTAGAGTAATTGTTCCAGCAAAAGCTGATAAAGTCGAAACAATTGGTTGGTTCAAAAATAATTGCATGACATTTCAATCCCTATATCGTCATAATCTAGATTAAATGTATATTACAAATTTATCACGCCTAACTGAAACGGCTAAAGAAAGAGGTTATAAGTTTTGTAGGTAATATGTATATTTTTTTCGGAAATTTAGCCCCTAAGAACGGAAAATAGAGAATATAATTATAATCAATTTAAAATGACCATACTCATAACTATTAAGCAATCTGATAATAGGACACTGGCTTATATTAAATCTGTTCATCATTTGAACGAGCTTATTTTCAGGAACTGATTGCAAATTGAAAAATGTTTGTATATTGAATAGCCCATTTACTAATTAAGACTATATCATAACGGTACAATAGATAAAGCAATATTGTGTTAAATAAACAGTTTGTCAAAGAGTGATGAAGGTTGGCAATGAGATGCGACATCGACGTTATAAACGGGTTTAGTTATAGTGCTCACGGTGTATCTACTTAATAAAATGCTAATGAGACTGACTGACAGACAACACACCCTGAATCAGCGGACCTAAAAGCCTATGTACAGGGGTCGTTGATACGAGTACAGCGTAGGGGAGGACCAAATAAGGAATTTCGGAAAACCCATCCCCATTAAGTTGCGTGTTTAAAAAGGGACACATTTCAATTGAAGTTTTGTTTCACTACTGATAATACAATTGGTAAAGATCAAAATTTTTATTTTTTTATTTATAACTTGTCAATGCTTGACTACAATCCCGCCTGATGGTAAGTGGTCAAGTAGTCTTGGGTGGTAAAGCGCATTAACTTGGTAGAAGCCTATTCACTCTTGACTTGAAGACATCTTATAATCGAACGGGAACACTGACGCGGGCAATTTGTTCCAATCAACCAATCATATCAAACCAACCAATTAGAAAAAATAAATCTTTGCGATGTAATTCGATGAGTTAGTAGCCAACAAATTAGGTACGATAGG
>DWJN01000503.1:0-23593 GCA_018248895.1 Carystus phorcus
CCTGAGTTTGTTAACATCCATGCGTGAAAAGTTTCGTACAAGTCGAACTACCGGCGTTAATTTGGGTGGCTTAATTTTGTAAGACATGTAGACGAGATCATGACGAGAAAACCCTGGAGCAGTTATTTGACCATGAGTGTCAACGTACTCGGCGGTACCCGTGATGATGAGATCTAACCATGAGTCATCGGCCTGAAGGTTGTGATGAGTGGCATTTAAAGCCAGAAGAGAGAGATTAGCCGACTCTAGAATGGTTTTAAACATTCGAGAGCGGGTCGTTCGTTTCAGCATGTCGGTATTGAAGTCGCCCATGATTACAAAGTGTGTGTACTCAGACCCTAAAGTGTCAAAGACTGATTCAAGATCGGAAAAATAGTCAATAGAGGGGGGACAATACACTACACCTAAAACTGCCTTAGAACCCTTTATATCCAGCTCCAAAAATAAGTACTCAGAAGAGGCTGTATAACAAGGAGGGGATGCTAAAATTATCTTATAGTTAATACAGGTGCGCAGATAGATTGCAACACCGCCACCCCTTTTCCCAATGCGATCATTACGAATTAGGGAAAACCCTGGAATTGGATACAGCGATGAATTTAGTGAAGGATTCAGCCAAGTTTCTGAAATAAGAATGGCATGCAAGTTATTCACACAAAAAGCTACTTCAAGTTCAGCAAAATGACTGGGGATGCTTTGAGCATTTATATGACAGACGTTTAAAAATTTGGATCGGCTTGAAAATAACCCCGTCAGTTGACTGTTGATTGTCACTGAACTGATGCTGGAATCATCAGTTGAAGAGCTATCAGTGCAAGATAAGAAAGAATCATTAATTGCAGAATAAAAAGAATTGTCGCTATCAGACATAATGTGCAAAGTAAAAATATAATATTATAAATATTAAATCAATTGCAAAAAAAAAATATTAAAAATAATATCATCAGGGTTACCAACACCATACCCAAAGATTCACTGATTACAATAAGATGAAACACACTAGTTACAAAAATAAAGAAATAACAATACAAGAATTTGAGAGGCGAAACAATATACAGAAAAGCAGGAACAATAATGTAAAAAACAAAGAGTATTATTATAATTATTACTAGTCCGGTAAAGTTAGCAAAATATATTTATTTACGGTGAATTACATAATTTAAACTATAAAAAATCAGATGCGATGAAAATAAATAATAATACATTTGATTAATTACAATGAAAAAAGTTTTGTATTATTTATTATAATTAACTAAATGTTTTACAGCTATCATTGTAGAAATAAAAGTAACAAAAATATCCTCAAAAGCAAATAATTACAAGATATACATGCAAAAAATTTTTAGAGACAAAGTGATACCTAAGTTTTCTGTCCTGTTTGCTAAATTCACCGGACTATAAATATAATACGGCAATCAACAATGCTTGACAACACAAACCAATCGAAGAGATAACCAATAAGAGTTTAATTAATCTGTACAAAGACATTGACGTTTACTTTGACATGCGTGACGTATGATAACAATTGTTGAATGACATAATGCCAAGTTTGTCATGCTTATTCAATCAATATCAAATCAATATACTACGAAACACGTTCACAACATTAAAAACAAAACTAAACATCACTTTAATGTCTATTTACCCACAAAGGACAGTAGAAAAGTTCTGATTCAGAAGTTTACGTGTATCCAACTTGTGTACTAGAAATGAAGAAGTAACGAATATACATACATACGCTGACATACTATGGTTGCTTTTTGGCTGGCGCTCGTCTAGTCCTTTTGAGGTCGGCGTCAGGAACAGCACCCAGAGGCAATTTCCGCCTGGCATCCTGCGTATTTTGTGCAGGGCCCAATACAGGCCGACAGGGCCGTATCATCTGCCTTTTTACGGCGCCTCCAGCTGAAGAGTCGGAGTCTGGCCCCGCTTCAGTGTGAAGATCAGAACAGGGGTATTTGGACAACAAGGCAGCAAGACCTACCTCCGTCTCAATTCGTTCACGACTGCCTCCAGGAACCTTCACATATATTGATCCGTCAAGAGTCCAGACGTTTTTCATGCCAAAATGCCTGCGAGCTTTGGTGTGCACTGAGTGACGTATACGAGTGAGAAACTCTGTCATGGTGAAGCCCGAGCTTTTCAATTTAGTTTTGGCTTTCCAGACTAAAGACTTTGTATGATGGTCCTGGAATTCTACTAGGACGGCCCGGATTTTATCTCTCCCTTGAAGACCTATACGATGACATCTTCTAATAGACGACTCACAGAAATCAGGAAGTCCTAGCTTGTCAGTTATAATATGTAGGGTTTGCTGTACAACAGTGACATCAGCGTTCTCGGGAATACCTTGAAAAAGTACAATCTTTTGCCGTTGCCGCATATCCATTGCATCGATGGTGGTGTTGAGATCCTGAATTTGCTGCCTTAATAATCCAACCATGTTGCTGACAAGTTCTTTAAAGACACAGAATTCTTCAGCAAGCTGTACCACAGTGGGATTTGTTGGAGAAGTTACAGCCTTCAGCCTGTCTTCAAAGTCTGCCATTTTGCGGGTCCAGTTCAACTCCAGTTCATTAATATTTGCTGAATGTGCCATATTGCTTGATTATATAGCAGCCTTACGTGAGAATTTGTATTTGATGAGGTTTTGATGACAACTATGTGTTATAATTATATGAGTGAAAAAGGGTGGTGTTGGTGGTTATTACTACTTGTTTCTAAGAAGCATTTATTATATTACTCAATTCTAATACACAGTAGTGAATTCACAGTAGCTAAAATGTGCAGTTTAAAGGTAAATAACTAATAAAATTAAAAAAAAATGTTTCGGAAAAAAATTAACAGCTGTTACTTCTTTAACACCTACCCTCGAAAAAAGATAAATAATGAATATTGATCGTGTTTATGAATGGCTTCAGGCATTAGGATCGGTAGTCTATAAACCACTCACCTTGCAAACGCATATCTAATGCTCCTGGTATTCCATAATATAAATTTGAGTTCGAAGATGATTACTTATCTTTTTACGATCCCTCTTCTTAATTTCCGGCTGTTAGTATTGGAACGTATATTACCCTTCAAACTTCAAACAAGATTAAATCGCATTTCTTGTTTTACAGCTCCTATTATGGATGCCTACTTTTGATGATTGAAATTGTACAAAATTTTTACGTTAAACACTCATAGCTACATACTATGCATAACATTTTCATTATTTACTATAATAAAAAGTAACTATAACTGAAATACCTGGTGTAAAAGATATCTACTATTAAATAACATCTCCTCGTTAAATTATGTACAAGAATTTTTCATTTATGTACTACGCAATAATAAAAATGCTATACAGTTCATGGCAACATTTGGTTTGAAAAGGCATTAATGAATTAAAATCTTTCCGCATTACGAAAGTACATATCAATACAAAATCTGAAATGAGAGATTGATTTTTATTTAAAGTATCAATGACTAACATTAGCAAATTAAATACCTATACGGCGGCTAATATTTTTTTTTGCAGCATACAATGAACTAGGATTTTTTTTCTAATTAATCTTAAGCATTACATTTGTTACAATTGAGTCATATGGACCCAACGTATATCCGCCTGATCAATTCTTCACGACCAATGATTCAAGAACGAAGTATTTGCCATAGGTAGGTAGGTAGGTACGCACAACGTTGTGAAATTAATGTGGTTGATGTTTTAAAAATGGTACTCTGTATAATAATTGTGATGTCATTCTCCTTAAAGGTTATGTAATCTATTTGGTAGACAATAAATCGTATTTGCGTGGTGGCACGACTATGCCTATAAGGCAAAAACTGTTTGAGAAGTATTGATGTTCTTTATCAATAATGGACTATGGCATCTTTGGTGTGTGGTGACGTCCCGAAGTTTTGAATAGTAATACACGTAATAATAAAATTAAAATACAGTAATACACGTATACATTTGTTTTTTTTTTGTTTTTTTCTTCCTAAATTCGGTTTATGAGCACTGAAGACCTAATAAAATAAAACGTATACAAAATTCATGAGGATTACGATTGAACTCCGAAAAAAGAGTTTTCGTACCTACTTTACATTGTTTTTTTATGACAAATAAATATTATCACGATTATCTGTAGGTATATGAGCATGACCCTAGAAAGTTTGCAGTAAAAACTTTTTTTTTAATAAATATGATCTTATACTCAAGTACTTCTTGCATTAACCAATATGTGACATTATGTCGTTTGAGGTTTGAAACAAGCATAGGAAAGCAGCAATGAGTGTTACTTCAGTGAGTTTGTCAGTCCCCCACAAGTAGAGGTACCGTTTAAATAACTATATTAGGTAGATAACTTTGAATCAGAAAACTACACTATTGAAAGTGTTCCGAAGGTTTTAATTATGTAACCGTAGTTTGTTATTTCTTAAACGCATGACTTAAAAAGTACACCTGCCCTAGTTTCAAACGCGGATCTTCGGCGTGGGAGTTTAGATTTCAAACCAAAGTATCAATGCTCACGTTGTTTTACTTTCACAAGTAAAAATATAACAGATGTGTTCCATACAATTTTCGTCGGTCCTTACAGAATTTCATTCATGCATGACCATTAATTTTCATGAGTCAGATATGGACGGCCCGCCCATTGCGGTCACCGCGTCAAAGCACCGACGCGTGTCGGTGGTCCAAACTCCTTCGTAACATTATTTGCGAGGTGTCACCACCAACGATGAACCACAATAACAGCGTCAACCAGCCATTTACCAGCCCAAAACAACGTACTTTCAACTACAACGTTATATCAGAGCATTAAGAACTATAATTGAACGATGTTTGCATTCGAAGTAAAAAATAACTTTGTCCTTGCTCATCTTAAAGGCCATAAAGGCACCCTATCGGTTTTCCGCAGTGTTCTTAGAATGAATATTGATTCTGTTCATATTTCGGCGACATCTCGTTTGGTATCTGTGTAAACCTTATGAAACTTTGTCGGCGCCAAATAAAGACTTCCTGTGTGGCTAAGCAAAGTGGATAAATAGTTTACCAGCACTTACCGGATGTACATATGTTTGATTTCCCTTTACACATGAACGACTAGAGAAAAAGGAACGTTTACGTATAGTTAAGCCTTTTTAAATCCAAGGTAGTTTTGTATTTTACCCACGTCTGATTTTTTTTAAGTATCTAGTTATTCTGATATTAAAATTAAAACCAATTTAAATCCTTTGGTAGCTCCCAAGTCCCCAGGGAAAGTTGCGGGATTTCATGTGAATCAAATAGTATAACCCTGAGTAATGTTCTGTGAGTTCATTTCAGGAGAACCAATATAAAAATTGCCTCAGTCGAAAACTTTTGACAACGCGAAATAAAATTTACAACCGAAATAATGGATAAAACTATATAGCATATATTAATAACTGTACAAATTGGGTAATACACAGCCGAGTCAATTAAAAAGATTTATAGTCGAAATAATTGACTGTAGTAACATTAAAGCAGAAACTGTTTACTTACTATTAAAATAATCAGAATTATTGGTATTATCGTCACGGAACCTGTATACATTTTTTCCAAAACGACTCGAGATTGTCCGTAATTTGATATGCCTCAACTACTCAAAATCTCCTTAACTTACAAATAGCTCAATAACTTAAAAGTTTATGACAAATGAATGTCAAGTATTTGGGAGTCCCGATACTGACACCCTCGCAAAAGGAATGGGTCTCCGTGACTATCAGATTACTGATCCGAAAACAAGATGTGTCGTTAAATGCCACTAAACATACCTTTACGTCTTAATGCTTTCTGAGTCATTACTGCACACGCCATAAAATGTGCGAAGATTAAACATATTTACACGATTATTGACGAAGAAAACGTGACCAGTTGAACATTAAAAAGCAGCCTAATTAGGTAGGTTACACCTCAAGACAAAGGAAAACCAAACAGGTAGACCAAAGTTAATGATGTAGGTACAATTTATGAGGATAGCGTTGTTCAAATATTTCATGATTTACGGAAACCTATATGACACTATAGGTTCATATATATTTACTTTTACTAATACTTTTGGAGTGTTGATAGGTAAATGATTACGTCAGAAAAGCTAAAAATATGAAAATATATAGTACTACTGTAACGAAAAGATCAAAAGTAGCTTTATTTTATAATCACTATACTTTATTATCGTGTAATATGAAACCATTTTATTCACATAAAATATATTCATGGTATTAAATTTTGTTTGAATAAAATACGTTAGATTTTAGTAATAAAAACGATTTATATAAAATGCACTTATTTTTATACTTACACAAACGTAGTGGACAAGCTAGCTAATGATAAGTTGTTACCTCACACTAAAACACATAAAAACATCATGTTAAAACGGAATCATTTCATATATGCAATATTGTGAAGAATGAGAATAAGTACATAGAGGAACTTAATCCTATTAAATAAAACCTCATTCTTACACTACTGATAACATAAATGACGAAAGGCTTTAAACTAAATAAATTCATCTAAACATAGGCACTTAGTAAAATGATAACTTTCATTTCGTTTAGTTAATAAGTATGTATATATAACATAATGTACAAATTTATATTAATTAAAAACAAATCTGCGATCTACCTGATCAAACCTAATCTTGTCATTTGTTTTAAACTACAAAGAAGTTTTCAGGAGAATTGAATATGTGGCAGAGATCGAACGCCATCAGTAATAAACGAGTTCGTATGGTTTCTTAGGCATACCAACTTTTTATTTCAAACATGTCGATTCTTGTATGGATACCTACAAAAAGAAGTATTCATTGGCCTTGTCCGTACCCGGTTTTCCAATGTTATGACTTATTTGTCTCGCCTCTATAGATTTATCGATATTCGAAGAATAAAATCGATTAAATCTGCATAATACATTCATTAAATAATCTACAAAGTGATTTTTTGGAATCCCCATCTGTTCTACCAATGACAATAGAAACACCTGGACCAAAGACTGATAAGGAAGGAAATAGGTTCATAAAAAACGACTTTATAATGTTCTTGATGACATTTCAATTATAATTTATGTAAAGAGCAAAAAATCTAGTTACGTCGATATAAGTAGGTAGACATCTCATAGACCAATGCATAAGGTATGTCTACCTACATGTGTTGATATGCAAACGTGTGTCTGTCTAAACGTATTATATTACGCGGTGTTATATTATCTAAGGTTTAAGTAACTGAATTATATTAATTAGCATACGATATATTCGCATTAAGAAACGAAAAGGGTTATTCGAAAACATTATGCTCAAATGGAAGTTTAAATAAGGTTTTGAGTAAAATGCAAATCATTAAATTAAGTACGATTTTTAAGATGATATTTATACCACGTGATTAATAATATGTATTACCTATAACATACTGTAGTTGTAATAGTAAATATATACCTACCTATCAAAAAACAAAATATTCCTTAAGTATAGTCAATTCAGTTAATACTCCTATAGTCTGCGTTTCTATTTTCTTATTTTTGAGGGTCGACGACGCATTGCAAGGCAATATAAATATGTGTATACTATATGAGTTTTCGATATCCATGGTCGGATGTGATCACCATAAAGTGGCTCATCAGTTCGTTTCCTGGTTAATTACATATAAAAAGATGAGAGAACCAGAGATAACGCTTGTTTACTGGTAACCCATTGATGATGTCTATGGCAATCTGCACCGTCAGGCAGTTTGTCTGCTTAGTTTTAACATTTAACTTGGTTAATTCAGTAATTATCTCATACGCTTCCTACATTTCGCGCACGCCTTTAAGTTGAAGGTGTGATAAGCCCAGTTTCTTAACTACATACTATCTTATCGTCTTGGATAAGATTTGCGAAGTTACAGAAGTATTGCAATTCTTTTCTCCATATTTCGTTGTTATATACCATTTGAACTCTTTCAAAATTGGTTAACAAAAAATGAAGAATGTTCAACATAAAGCGGTAGCTTTACGTACGATATGGGAGTCTTTAAGAGGAAAGTGAATAGGCTTATACTAAGTAAATGCGTCCACCATTTTAGATATTCTCACCACTTAACACCACGTAGGGTTGACGCCAAGCATTACTATTAATGAATATTTTTTTGGTATACCTACTTCACACTTACGGAACTATTATCTGAGCTATCACATCAGATTCTAGAAAGTAGGAGCATTGTGCGTTTGACGCAATTATTATACAGAGAAAAACAAAAACTCAACAAAAAAAGTTGTAGCAATAGTATTCGTCAAAATACATAAAAACCAAGTACTTAAACGACGAAGTTGTAGAAATATGTTTCGTATTTAAGTACTAACCTCTTTGTGTTAACCACATCAAAGTATATTTGAACAGGATATCGTATCATTCCAAGTAAAATGATATCATACTGCACTTTTTATCTGACAATTGAACAATACCCGTAATTGGACGAACTAACGAGCAAATCTGAGTTAAGTACTATATCGAAATTGAGTTAGTGGAACCTCCCAATAACTTATGTAGTAAAAAGCGGTATCATAATAAAACGGTCCGCGCTAACGACAGCCGGACACGCGTTTGTTTCACAGTCTCAACACCGTAAATTACAACATCGTTGGTCGCCATTTGCATTTTTATTGTCGCCTGCATCATACAAAATGGATAAAGGCTGTAATTTAATCGGTGGACCGCAAAATTGAATTATTTATTATTCGCTTCGTTTGTAAAACACAATTATTCGGCGGCCGGGTGTCAGTTGTCGATGTCTTTTTTGGTATCAGTCCGTTTCGGTGCGGTCTCCAAATTCACATATTTAAAGTTAAAATTTGCTATCATACTTTCCTGATATCTTTTACAAACGGTTGTGTCGCTCTGTTCTTTATATTGTTCGGGATTTTTCGATTTTAATTCGCATCTTGGCAATATTTGATTCTCCATCGTGTGTTTTTTCAATCGTGGTGCTATAATTTTCACAATGGGTGAGTATGTTTTGTTATATTAATTATAAATAATAATGTAGCTGTATTAATACGCTATTAAATAATTATTTTTGCAAGCAGGTGACTGAGTAAACATGTAAAATAATTTGATCTGTAAGCAACAAGATAGCAATTATTAATTATATTGTTATGCAATTTTGAATTAAAATGTTTATATTTTCTCCACTGTTAAATAAAAAGCTACCATTAATAAGTGTTATTATATTTGAAAATAGGCAAGCGTGCTTCAATATTTTATTAGATAGCAATTATAGCTAGCCAGATATTGTTATTGTTAATTAATATATGCTTTGTAAATAAATTTATATAATAATATACATTATTTGTAATACGGAGAAGCAATGTTTTAAGTTACGGTACGTGTTGCCATTACCGATAGCAAATATTGAATCAGGCTCAAGATGTTTGTCAAAAAATTTTGGACACAGTACAAAGGTATCGCGGCATAGATACATTACGACATGTACACCTCTGGAATCGAGATTTACACGAGACATATTAGTGTTCGGAGAGATAGTTCCAAATATTTTAATATAATGAATAGCCTTGCTCATTTGGTTTAAATAAAAGTTGAGTTTAAAAAAGTTTTACATATTTATGCCCTAGAGAATAAGTAGTTTTTCATATATTTACTTTACCTCCGGTATATATCATACTTTAAGAGTCGCATATTGATGTGTAAACCAACTTTGACTCTCCTACAACAAAGGTAAATATTTGAAATTAAAGAAACTTTTTCTATAGGACCGAATTTAGATCTAATTCATCCGCCATTTAAACATATAAAAAAATTTTCTAAATTAGTCCAGCCCACATATTAACATACATACGAGTAAATAAACTGTATAGTAGGTTAGATATTAACTTTTGTAGTTACAAGTAGTTTAAAAACAAATAAAACAAGTATTTTTTGTTTCGTTCAATATCTATGTCAGTAGGTAACGAAGTCTACTAATATTATAGGTATTATAACATCGTCTAATCAAAACAAAATCTCTTATAACTAGTTTTTTATAAATTTCAAACTGCTACCATCGTGTTAACATATTTATAGCATTTTTACGACCGAAATAGTAAGCAAATATTAAAAAGACAACATCGACTTATAATATACTGACGCGATAAACCAGTACGTAAGAATCCATCGAGGAATTCAGTGGCAGATTGCAGATTAGTAGCATTCATCATTCCAAATATTTGAATTGAAATTCCGTTCGTTTTAATTTAATTCCATACAGATTTTTTGAGAAAAACGATTTCGCTTTGCTCTTTTCTGCTTGACAAAAGATAAAGCGTCCAATAATTTGAAATGCATATGGTATTTGTACAAATAATCGACACTTTTGGAGAACGATTTAGAGTAAAATTACCTCGTTATGTAAATTATACTACAAATTGCCTTAAAACGGTTTTACGTAGGATCGAATTTTACCATTTTTTTCTAAGTTACATGTGTATTGCAAAATTTGTGGAGTTAGGCATGTTGCCATATGAATCTTCATTGATTTTCTCTTTCTTATTCTTTGCATCGAATTGGTATCCATCAAGTGGTTCATCTTCTTTATTTACTTAATAAAAGCGGTACTACACTTGATTGGTAAATTTCTATGTATTTCAATGTGTCAATATAATTTGACACAAATTGTAACCCAACTTATAATAAAATACAATGCTTGTAAAGCATAATTCATGAATTTCTGTGTATTTAATTTTGCTGGATTATTATCATGTCACCGGTTACCATAGCAATATGAAGGATTTATTTATTGGGTAACACTTATCTAGCAGTACAAGTTGGATTGAATTTGTTCTAAATATAATCGAAGATCCTAGCAGTGAAACAGTTAAAAACGATTCTTTATACATGTCAAAATATTAGTTCTGCCGTCTTAATTAAAGTAAAATAAATTATAGAAGAATTTTATTACACTAAATTAGAAAAGAAAAAGTTTAGAAATACATTTGTAATAATAATACCGGTTATTATTATTAAGTTATTAATATTATTAATGGTGTTATCTTTTTGTAAAACCCGCATAGCTACACAGATACAACCCTCTTGCTTGAGTCAGCCACCATATGACTCGTCGTAGTCCGGCTGGGAAAATGGAGAGCTAGTATATGATTTTAACTTTTTTCATCGCGGACACTCAACATTTTAATTGTAGCGGGTACTCACGATCTCTGTATTCTTCGATCTCTGTATTCTATCGTGGTCACCCGCGACCATGATCCGTGTCACTGGGTCGAAAAATCGGCCAAAGAATAGATCGTGAGTACCCACAACAATTAAAATGTTGAAAGCTAGTAGTTTCTACTAGAAACTAGTAGTTTCTTCTAGAGCATGTGACTCGCCTGCTCGTTTGCTACTTACATAAATAAGTTGAAATTTACAGAAGTAGTTTATACATGCTTTCAACTCATTAATGATCCACTACTGAGGACGGGTCTTTCATCACTCAGATTAAAGCATACTGAACTCAACTGCTCCAATGTGGATTGGTGGAGGATTATTATAATTAATTATACATCAATTGATTAAAATACCAAACCACGAAGAACAGCTTACATTATCCCAGATTATTTGATATTTAATATAACGAAACTTACACTAAATAATTTAACCTCTCTATATTTTATAACTGAACTACAGACTCCATTTAGTGCTACGACCAGCATAAAAGTATTAAGTATATATTTTTTGTTTTGTTAATAAAAGTATGCGTTGCATTGTCCAGGCATTTTAAATGCGATTTGTTCGAGCACAAACGAGTGAAATGCGGTAGATGTAAGTAGACCTTGGTGAACCCGGTTGATTGCCAGTCGTCAATTTCAAGTCGTTTTCCTTTTAACCTAGCGAAGCTTAACGGTTAATTGAGCGATTATCTCTATTAGGGCACAGGCTATATTTATTCTTTCACATGGTATTCTCAGACGAGAAATCCGATAATAATCTCTCATGCTTCCACCAATCCGACCGGCGTTGGACAATCGCCTCCAAATTTGACTACAATTATTGACAAGCCGAAGCTAAACACTGACACAAAGACAGTAGATATAAAGCACACAATGGACTAAAGAATGTAAGCCGCGACTGTACTCTCGAAAGTTCTCACAGCATCATGAGAATGCTTTTTACAATCGATATTCAAAAAAAGAATAGAATCGATGTCTCTGTTGTCAACGAACAATTCTTTCGGAGATCAACAACGCGGTCGTGCAGATGATAAGGTGCTTTAAAACGTGAAGAGTAAGCTTTATAATCGGTTGGTGGAGTTTAACATTTTATTGTTCCGTCTCGGTATGAATTGCGTCACCGACTAAAAAGACAAAGCACGGAACGATCGAGTCGTATTGTCGGGTTAATGATGAGCCAAAACATTATTTTTAGAAGGCGATCGACTAGCAGACTCGATTCGCTTTATAAGGCCTACGGGTGATCGGATTCAAGATACAATTTGCTTTTATGGAGCTAGTAGCCTTCCTTGATATTCGATTCAGTCATGTTCCATGTCACCAATTAATACGTCCTATCCAGAACCGTTGCGCGGATCGGACATGTTAAATCTGTTCAATTAATTATCCTGTTGTAGATGTCTATCTTATTTAAATTCCTTATAAAAGTAATATATTTCTTTAGAACTGCTTCTGCTTTATTTGGTTAAGGTATATGATTTAGTGAAGATTATTTTGTATGTTATTTATTTTAAATCATTAATATTATTACTGATATTCCCGTGAAGTTGGCTGGTTATCAGTAATTCTTAGCTTTGTGTTTCTTAAAAGATTCGTCGTGTTTCGGCTAGGGAGTTGAGTCAGTATTTTTTTTCTTTGACCGGTAATGCATCAGTAATATCTTTGGTGTTACTAACATCTATTGGCGATGGTCAATACTTGCCGCCATGTGACCATTTCATCATTTTTCAATTTTCAATTTCCATAAAAAAAGTGTACGGACGTAAATTATTTGTTTCTCACTAACTTCAGTATTAAAATTACTTATATGTAGTCTGTATACGACAACAATAAATTTAAATTGCGACTCTTCATTGGACAGGTTTCAGAATTGGGAAATTAGCAACGCACGTCAAACAAGCGGTGTGGTCGGAGACCATTCAGTCTTTCGACAAAGACAACAATATTCTAGTGATGTATTTTTTTGCCGCCATAAAAGTTGTCGATTGTTTTTGGGTATTGTAAGCAAACATTGAGTCCGGCATTGTCCACTCGTGCCCAACGACACTTCGCAGTCCATAATGTCCCACAATGTCTCCATGCGCTCCCCGTTGTTCCGCACAAAAGATTCCAATTTCGTAAACAATAAATCCCCTAATATGTTTTGATGTTTTCGGTCATTGTCCCGGTTTTGTCTCGTATTCCGGCTGATTGGAAGCTAATACCCGTGACTTATTTCTAACAAATGTCAGATTTGTCCAGCTTTTCATCGAATTGTCATTTGTTTGTTATATCATTGTTCATAACTAGTTAATATCATTTTAGGTTCCGTTAGGTTTACTGTTGTAACAGAGTTTCTTAGTTGATTACTTCCGTTAACATATTGTTACATGCAAAACCTAATTAAACTTTAATTATAAAGCTGCGAATGCACGATAACTAATTTAAGAAATGTGAATTATATAAATCATGCTAAGCGCCATATGCGCAATCCGATGCTATTTGTAAACGAGAGTAGAAATAAAGATAAATACAATTGACCGATGTCGGACAAAAATATAGAAGGTGGTGCGTAGCGCGGTAGCCGCGGGCGAAGATAAATAACCGGCTACGCCGCAAACAGGCCTCGTATT
This sequence comes from Carystus phorcus, assembly GCA_018248895.1. Lineage (NCBI taxonomy): Eukaryota > Metazoa > Arthropoda > Insecta > Lepidoptera > Hesperiidae > Carystus > Carystus phorcus. The sequence goes on from DWJN01000503.1 coordinate 13,810, forward strand.
TACTACATTATTATATTTTATACATGCGCTCGCGCAGTACACGGAGGCTCTAATGCGCGGGCAACCTACATAATAACGCGAACGCGCGGAAGGCGTAACCCGGTGGCAATCTACCGTCTCGCTCGACGACGCCCCGGGCGCGCGGCTAAGCGAGACGAACGACCACAAATTTATTAAAACGAAAAAAATCCAACTGCTACTGCACTCCGCGTCGTCTCGACAGAACTAGATACATTTTTCCATGTCGTCGCGTGCGAGCGAGAGGCGCGAAGGTGAGCGAGCGCGCGAGCGAGACGGCTATAATTCCGCGAGGAGCGCGCGCAGCTAAACGGCCGGTCATGTGGGCGCTGCCGGTGTTGCGCACGCGCAGCTACCTCGGCGCGGTCGAGTTCCACGCTCACGCTGCGTCGTCCGGCTCGCTTAGCCCGTGTGACCTTTACTTGGTGAACTTAGGAAGCGTCGTTCGCTGTAAAACGTTCATTAGGCCCCCTCATCCCGCGCGACGGTGGTCTTCGAACGCATCATCGTCAGCATTGGAGTGAAAAAGATGGCAGGCGATCGGCAGGACCGCAGCTAAAGGTATTCGTAGAATGCGTGATCTGTATCGGGCGGGCGGGAGGCGGCGCGGGGCGCGGGGCGCGTTCGGAAGCGGTGGCAGCTCCCATCGACTCCTGGGGTTATTCTTCCTCAGGCCACTGCTGCTCGAGCTACGTACCAGGCGAGCCTGTTTTTTCTGTCCACCGCACCGCACGCCACACAGTCGTTAAGCCCGTGCCAACACGAGAAGTCGCCACTAATAAATTACTGTTTTTTTACTGCACTCGAACAGTCTACGTCGCGCAGCCGAGTAATTTATACGTACAAATACACATTAATCAGCAGTAAACGCAGACGTTAGCGCCCAAACACAGTGAGTACTCCTCTATTTACATTTGCAACGCGAGCTCTCTTAATTGTAATCCAACTTAACTAAATTATTTTGCTTCAATAAATTTTTAATACGAGTTTTTGAATATAACAAATATTGTTTACCATTACAAAATTTTATAAAAATACAATTAAGAGACCTTCTCGTTTTATCCATATTGATTTTTCTATGAATTTAATATTACAAATATCAATGCGATTACCGATTACTCATGTGTTATATGAGTTTTCCAACAATTATTATTTACACTTTATATTTTGTTTATAATGTAGAAATATGTTTGGGACCTTAAATTAGTCTGATTAAGTTCTTATTAGGAACTTACACGGATATTTTGTAATCAGTTCCATATATCTAATAATAATATATGCAACGAGTTTATAATCCGTAGGACTGTATTTCAAAATAAATTTATCTTGCGGACAATAATCGTAAATATTTCCTGATTTATTCAATCAATATATTATATCTATAATATGCCATTCATAAAGAACACTAATTCGAACAGTTCTGATGATCAAAGCATACCACTCGGAGAATATTTGAATAAACTAAACATTATCATGTAAATTGTTCTTAGCGCCTCTCAGGCGCTTGTCATGAAAAGATATTCGTAAATTATCGTCCTTCTATAACATTTTTTCGAACAAAAATCATAAGCACCCGTGTTGGACGCGCCATTCAGCGTTCAATAGAGTCCATTTTATAACGATTTATGGTTTATTTAACAATGAAAGAATGCCTCGTGTAAAAAAACTTCTCTTTTAAACGATTACAATATTTGGGAACCAGCTAATATGCCTTTGTTGTGAAAGAAAAATTGTAGAACACGCATCATTAGGCACAGTTTTTGACACCTTTTATAAAATTCCCATGAGATTTGTGGAAACTGAGAATCCTTTTTGAATATATCGGTGATCGTTTACAGTCAAATAAGTTTATTTATTAACTACAAAAACAGGGAATCAGTTAGAATTGTGTATTTTAAAAATTTATAACATATTTTTTAAACCATTTTAAAAACAACTAAAATTAAAAATATCGAATAAAATTTAATCATAAAATCTCAAAACTTTAGTGCTTGGAATATTAAAAACTCCAAAATTCGAAATTTAAAATGTACTTATAATACGAATATTCTAATTCTTTAATTACCGGGAAGTTAAACACAAGTTTTGTAAGTTGAAAATTATTTCGTAATGTAAATAATACATATAAGAAAATTACTTCTTTACGCGTTTATTTCACGCTAAACTACATTATACATGTTCAAACATCGTAAGACCCGGGGCCTCAAACGAATTTACATCCGTAATTACTTACAAAGTGGGCCGTATAGACCGAGATCCGACGACTTAAATGCATCTAAAACGCTTTTTCCACGACCGTTTTAATTGCTGCATTTTAATTGAAGTAAATGTTGATTTAATCTACGTTTGTGGACTCTTAACTTAGTAATTATAATAAAATGTCAAACGGCGTTTAAACATGTTTGTTTTAATTACAAAAATTGAAATTATAGGTCACATAAAAACTACAATTACAAATTTAAAGCCACTTATCAACGTATGTTCCGTTAGTAAGAGTAGTTTAATCAAAAAAATATAGCTATTTTTCTCATGAACGTCAGTGATAATGTTAATTGCGTTGGTGAGCATGAAGGTATCCTTTAGTAATTTACGTTTGTCTCCTAAGCTATAAGCGTATCGTGGTAGCAAGAACATCACACTCGCTCCTTTTTTGAACGCAACTTAATGTTGGTGATTAGAGCAATCTTGTGTGTGATTTAATTTGCAATAAATATATTCGTTGTTACGACGAATAACATAATATGTTTGTTTTCGCGTGTGTATAATTAAAATAAGGCGTTTCTATCTGTTTTACTGTTGTATTAGATCACTTTTTTACTTCAAATCATATTATAAGCAGGGAAATCATGTTAAAATAAAACTGTGTTACAGCAAGTACCATCTTGTAGGTACACATATTAATTTTTAACGCATTTTAATTGTCGTTAATTATATGATTACTTTACTGTACAATGTACAATTAGTAAGGAGATGATTATAATCCAAATGTTAAAATTAACTGTCGACCTATTTATTACGTTTTGATGCAGAGGAACTATAGTTTCATATATTTAATCAGTCTTAATTTTTAACTTGATGAAAACTTATTTTTATAAACAACTTACTAGACCCGCCCTCGCTTCGTTTCAACTTAAAGCTTTTCAGTATTGTTCTATCCCGTATAGTGTCAGTGTAAGAACAAATTCAGAACGTCATACTGTTATTATGCCATGTCATCTATAAAGCGCTTATTTTATTGAAACGTGATTTCCCACGAAAGTGAGATATTTTTCCGCGATAAAAATGAGCCTATGGCACTGTCCAGTCCTTCAACTATCTCCATACTAAATATTACATCAATCCGTTGCTCCGTTTTGATGTGAAATAAAGACAAACTAACACACAAACTAACACTCTTTTGCATTTAATATTAATAATAATAAAAATATGGATCGTTTTTAATTATCGTTCTTATTGTAATTAATCAATAAAGTTCACAGGTACAATATTTCTGTAAAAGGATGATATTAAACGGTCTACTACGCGTCCGATCATTTTCTAGTTTATTTGCAATTGAGCTACATTTTACATACTTTTTTTTTCATTTTTGTTTATACGATATGATATGAATTAACAGTTCTTATGAAAATATAATATTTAAATGAATTGTGTAAGAATTACACGTAAAATCCCTGTTAACTTACCATGAAAATGAATTAGAAGATTCGAATAGTTACGCATTTCAATAAAGATTCTTCACTATTCGCACAATTATAAAGTTGAAAAGTTCGTTTGTTTGAACATGCTAATCTTCTAAGATCACCGGGTCTACTAGTATCTACATACATATTTATGTTCATCATTCATACTCGTATGATTCATGTATAGTAGTATAAATGCAAACTATTACAATAAAAAATTTATACGTTAGAACTGTGGTATAAAGTGTGGTGGAAGAAAATCCTTAATTTTCATATTATTCTTTTACTCTTTGTCTTTGTCTTCGGAAACGATTAATAGTATCTAAATAAATAATCAATTGAACCGGCAATTTAATTCACGCACTGATGAAAAAGTATATTATTAATATTAATTTCCACTACTTATTAGGTATGTGTTAATCATCCAACCTGATGGTAAGTGGAGATGAATTCTACCTTAACAAAACCCTGTTCGTATTTCTCAAGACTCAACTCTAAAACGGAAAGTAATTCACGTCTTCTCTCAAAATCCTTTTCCAAAAACAAAGAGGAGTCAAAAAATCGCAGTGCACGTAAACATTTATTTTCCAAAGTCCGAATTCGTCGGGAACGATTTTGGAATGTGAAGGACGCGCCGCGGGGTGTCCGCTCTGCGCCACTTTCTTTTAACTTCGCCGAACGACGCGCTCTGGTTTCTGGCTAAGGTTGTCGAGGATGAAAAATCTTAAACCATGCTTTAAAAAAACAGCCGATCATCAAACGCCTTGGCAGGTTAAACCGAAGATACTTTAGATTCAAAATCTAGATCTAGAACCTAGAAGATTCAGATTCAGGATTCAAAATTTATTCATGAAGGTATTATTTTAATACAAAGCGCCTAATTTTTTGATTCTACCAACGTTTCGGAAAAATACTTTTACATCGAGAAGAAACGGCGAAAGAAACTGAAAATATTGAGTTGTATAAACATGTGATAAGCTAAAGTATTTAAGTAATTTTGATTTCGAAGTCTTTCTAGCTAAAGTTCCAATCGTAGAAACTATCTTTAATAAGATTTACCGCGAGTTTAATACCTCGGCTTCATTTTCTAAATAGGGTTAACGCGTGTTGCTGTCTCTCATTGCAACTCTTTGGACTTTCCAATAGGTACTTAAGTGTTGTACATTGTAGAAGCTAAGAAATTACCGCAAAAATCTTTACAATATCACTAAGTTCTAAATTCTTTCATCAATTCGGAAATTGCAGTTTATGCGTCATGTATTATTCCACGCTTGCTAATCAACCATCTAAATCTAAATAGATATTGCTTGAAAATTTAACAGAATGGTATTTCAAATAGGTTAATAGCAAAAACAGCAATTGTAATAAAACAAAAATATACCATTATTAAGTCTTTAAGTCATAAGATATTTTATGATAGCTGTGTAAACCTTCCAACATACGTACTTCAGCCACAATCAAAGCACAAATCAAGAACAGTTTTCACATTCGTAACTCGTGTTGCCATCCCTATATTACCAAAGAATAAAAAGGCTCTTGTCACATATAGGTACGTACGTATTAACACATTGGCTCATGTTTACGAGCCACGGGGTGGAATAATATCCGAAGACAATGATTATTTATTGTCAGAACCGCTTTTGTCATAACGCCGCACCGCGCACGGACGAACTGCATCCATTAATAATAGCTCCGATGCTTAAATATTGATGGTGGAACTGATCGTTAGCATACCTCGGCCTGCAGTCGTTAGTCAGTTGTGTAAATAAACTTAATATGTTTAACTACCCTAGACTGATCCTTAGTTCCTACATGTATTCACTTGCTTTCCGTATAATCCCTTGTTGTCATGGGAACACAAATGAGACAGTATTACTTCATACATAATCAGGATACAGAATTCATACGAAAGAAACACCCAAACTAGTTATTACTAGATATTTCTAGTCCGACCGATCAGCCATAAATCAACATTTTGACTGTAATTCATCAACCATGTATCCGATGGAGATAACTTTGATACCGAAACCTTTATCAGAGAATTCTAGACTAAGATGTGCTCTATCTACAATTTCAGAGTATATGTATGTATAAGTTTGAATTCAATCAAATAAAATATTCGATTATATTTGGTTCATAAATGCCTTCCTTATAAATGCATCATGTGAAAACTAAAAATTCGATATTATAAAATCGCTTAACTTAACAAATTAAATGAAATCTGTCTTCGCGTGCTTTCGGTAAGATTGGCCTTAGTTTACTAATATCACTTAAGTAGCATCAAGATTTATGTGTTAGAACGGCTTTGCAATGAAGAGTACCAAATTCACATCAATGACATTAAAGTAATCCCTCTTAAACGACCTTCTTACGATAAAATGTTATCCGATTAATTTAACGAACAATAGTTTATAAATATGTAGGTATATATAAATTTTGTGGATTCCTATTTGAAAGCCATTGTAACTACAAGATATTTAAAAAGTAATTTTAACCCAAAATCTATTTTGAGTTGAGCCGATTGTAACATAAATTACCACACCAAATCAGAGATAGAAAAACAATTTACAAAATTAAATAGATTTAAAGAAATTCGAATTATAATTATAGCATTGTAATTGACAAATTATAATTTTCACCTTCTTTAAATCTCTATCGATAATCTCCAGTTATTGACAAAATTTTATAAAGTCCGTGCAGCTTTAGGGGATAACTCTTTATTGTTTTTGTGTTGTTTGAAAACACTACTGATCAAGATGCACAATATGATGGTCGGCCTTATCACTAACAAACGATTCCTTCCAGACAACCCAATAGAAATACAGGAAAGTCATGTCTGGAAGAAAATAGGTCAGGATAACAGTGCTTTGAAAGTATCAACGTATGTTAAAATAAGAGAAAACAAACTCCAAGGAGAAAAATTTGTAACAGAGGAAGGAGGGTATATAAACTAAGTTTATAAACTAAGTTAATATTTCCTTAATCGCTTTTTGAAGGAACATAAATTAACTTATGTACTGTCTTAGTATTCGTTTTGATTTCAGTGCATCATACATAGAGAAGAAGGCCTTGTCTTATGCTATGTAGTTAAAATGCATGTAGTTCAAAGTAGTGTTTATGTATATATCAGAACACATAACGCCTTCGACACATAATTTTTCACTTGTGTCCACAAATTATATGACAGGAAACTATTGTTTATACGAGATAAAAGACAAAAGTTGGCCAAGCCTGGCCGAGCCTTATCTGGTGCCTCGACAATAGATAAACGAATTCTTTTTGGGGTGTGTTAAATATAAACAAACAGACCGCGAGGTGTAGCTTTCTGTGAAAGGAAGCAGAGGTGACAGAAGATCCATAAGTAGGTATTTGTTTAAACAATAGGAACGGTTTTGTAGCTTAGCAAGTGTACACTCGTCCCGTTATTTATATAGGTTAAGTACTTAATACGTTTTCACTTAACATGATTCTCTATCGATGACCTCAAACCATTTCCGAATGACTTACTCTGTACTGACAAATTCAACTGGAAGACTCCACCTACATTTTAAAGATAAACATGATTATTGGCCAAACTCCATTTAGAACCTCGTATAAGATTTCGATTCAGCTTCTATATGATGTATTTCAGGTATCAAGATTTCCTCTTTTATTAAACAAAACATTGTCAAGAATAGGAGTTCCTTAATTAAAAACCTACCTTTTATTTCATCTAAAAGGTCTAAAAAGAATACTTTGTATGTTTTATTTAAAACAGCATAGTATAACTAATTTGCATTTGTTAATTGCAACTAAGTGATAGGTACTTCTCTAATAAATTCGAAGACGAAATCACTCTCTCTGGTTAGCATTATTTTTAGCATGAAATTGTATTTCAAAAACATTTCAATCAATGATAAAAAAAATTGTTGCCACGCAGTAATTGTAAAAAATACACCTTGTCATAAAAAACGAAAGGGAAATACTTCCTTACAATGATACTTAAAAATAATGCGTTACAGCGAAAGGTTTAAAAATTTGCACATTACACTTATTGACCTTTTTACATTCAAACAAAGCAGTACGACGAACTTATCGTTAAGACTTAACGCAAGTTGTCTTATCTCAAGTTATTCTTAAGCTAATCGGCTCTCTATCCGTGTTATCGACAGCTTTGTTTACACGTCGGCACGAGCTAATGCTTTGTACTTTTCTTTGAGGATTTCCCGACAATCGATAACATTATTCCACACTTGAAGATAAAACGTTTACTTATGCAAAACTTTGTTACTTATTGTATCAGTGATACAGTTTATGGTACGTACTGGTTCGGATTACAAAGGTTTCGCCGATACAGTATTTGCACTGATAGGGCGATAGCTTTATGATTTTTATGTTTAGTTTTTGTATCTTCAGGTTACACCTAAAAATGTGGAATAGAGCTAAAACTGAAGTTCATTAGAGTTATTATAGACTGTGATGAATCATTATTAGAGATAATTGTGCAAAGGTTTATCAAACGAAACTGCCCTTTCGTATAAACTACAATAGAACTATTTTATGCACACATTTCTACATTTTCAAACAACTCTGTGACGTGAATAATAATATTTAATAGTCTAGATAGTAAATATACCTTTTGATAAGTATAAATAGATTGGTTTAATGGGTAAAATGTATCGATTTGACTATTAGAAAGCGAGTAAACTGTCGATTTGTGTGCCTACCTGACCACTCCACTAATATAACAACTCGGCCGGTTCATTCACAACATTCACGATTTCATTGAGGCCAATGTTTGTTGAGGTCAGTTCGCACTGTTTGTCTACCATTGACGAAAACTTAAACACTTCGTTTAAGCGCCACAGGTGATGTAACGTATACCTGAATTTTTTACATGTTTGCTTAGGAAGTCGTTTAGATACTTCAGACCACGTATTTGATTATTCCAGTTTTATTTCTAGTTATATAATCCTTCGCTTATAGGTATGCATTATTTCCTTCGAATGTACATATATAGGTTGCTAGTTATCATTAAATGTTAGCCGTAATACAAGGTCAAAGGTCCCTAATACAAAGGAAGTATGTCCTGCAAAGGTTTACCAATGATTTATGTATAATAATTGTAATTAAATAAGTTTTCTTTACCAGCACGATAAGCACGACCTCGTAATTAAAACGATGTACGGTACGACCTCATTACACAATTTACACTATGGATTCTATATACTCCCCGTTCGAATCCCACGAGAACGGCCTGCAGGCAGTAGAAAGTTCCACCTACGCTCACGTTCCGAATGCAATAAAAAAGTTGACGTTCGTTTTTTGAATGCGCTTTACAACGGCTGCCGTGTTACGTGCCACGCCCTGCGACCTGATTGGTGAACGGGAGCCCGATTATTTTTTTTTTACTCGGCCTGGACGCTTATCAATTCAGACACGGAACGTGAACGGAATCACGGAAGCTCGACTTTTTAATTTTAAAACTCTTTCATTGTTTTCTTTTAATCTGATTTTTATTTCCAGTGAAAACATTTTTATTATTCACCTTTATTAAACTCGTTCAGAATACATTTGAAATATATAAGAGCATATATGAAAATTGATTTAGTTACAAATAAATGCTTTTAAAACAAGACATTCGGAAATAATAAGGCACCAATATAATTATGAAAAGTAATATAAAACAACATTAATTTAATACGACCTTTCAATGTTTTGAACGTTTATTCATATGTATAATTACTTGCCAGTCAATCGACACGTTTGATGAACATAATGGAACGTAGTGTAGGTATAGACTGTGCCAATTTTACAACGCAGTGAAAGTCTATTGTAGTAAAATTTAAACGCAAATGAATATTCAAGTAACAATGTAAATTAGACTCGTGAACTTGAGCAAATATTAGCAGTCATTTGGTTTACAGGTGTAGGGCCTACAGTGAATAAGGGTTTATAATTGACAGTTAACAAGTCTTATTAATTTCCTCGTTTCTTAGTTTATCCTTAGAATTATCAGTTATGTCCGAAATCAACGAATTTTCTGTATTGTAAATATTGGTAGGTACGAATTGTGATTTAAATTTTTACTATTCCGAACATTACAC
>DWJN01000504.1:0-23582 GCA_018248895.1 Carystus phorcus
CCAAGGTTTATTTTACTTGGTCTAATATAAGTTTAAACCGGTACTTTGCTAGTCCACGTTTTGTAATAAGGCCGATTGAGTTTTAAAGTTTAAAAAACCGTAAATAGTGAATAACCGACAAGGAAAAACGTGTCACCTGATGGTAAAAGGTGGACCGCCCATGGACATTAGCAATAAATAAATAACGCCACACACTCATAGCCCCACACTAGGATTCCCCATGTCGTGGGTGCCATGGACGACACAAAAAGACAATTACACACACAACCCACACCAAGAAAAGAAATTTAAACTCATCATTCATATTTCCGTCTAGCTGGGAATTGGACCCAGGACCCATAATGGGACGGCATGGTGACCATTACGCCACGCGCTTACAAAATACATCACCGATACGTCAAGAAAACAAAGAAGAAAGAAAGATTAAACTGACTCTAAACCCCCCAGCCGAAACACGATGAACCGTTTGGCAACTACCTCACATGAAAAATTTACCTAAACAATAAAATTTGTATAAATAATAATAATGTAGTTTTTATCGAGGTTATATCAAACACTGGATAGAATATCCTAAAATTTGAAATCAATAATTATTGCACAATCGCTAAGTTGCAGATATAATATAATGTTATAAATAGTGGCGTCTTCAGCATTTACAGGGTAGATTTTGTACACACATTGTACAACAAATAATGTTAGTTAACAATAAACATTTAATAAAATAGCACATAAATAAACCACATGAAAAATAGTACTGGAAAAAATACCGATATATGAACACATTTGTAGTAGGAATTGATTAATCCAAAGGAAAAATAACACGAGTAAATATTCCAGGAATCGAAAATAGAATAACATTCCAATTACACTCACCAACATATTCGAAAATTGAAAGCACTAAACGCGCGTTCACTTCTAAAGTTCTAAGTCTAGTTCCTCAGCACAATAATCCTAGGCTTATAAATATAGGACCCCTCCACATCATAGCACTTGAAGCTTGCGGTTTACCACTAACACATGTTTGTATGGATTCCAATAATACGACTTGGTTTTTGTAATGCGCGGCTTAAATTGTTTCAGGGCATAGAAAACTTCAAGCTGCACCTTTAAAACTAGTATTGCGTATAATATTTATCATAATTTATTTCAGTTAATAGTTGCCCTAATACTTTTATGAACCTTAGACGGGATTCAATCCATTTCTCGACAAGCATTACTACTTTAAGTCTTCTTATCAACGATTAGTCTACATGTTTATTTCACAAGAATACAATTCACAACAATATCATGGATAATGAAAAAGGTTTAAAAACCTATATAACAGCCTTATCCCACCCAAAGTAGTTATACAATGTTACGACGACAAAATTATTGTATACATTTATTCAACACAGTGGGTTCTATCGCGGTCAAAGTTCAAACAATAATCACTTTATTTGACTTTTACCAACGATGCGCAGTATCATTCTAATAAATCCAAATCTTCAGCAAGATTAAATAATATAAAAACAAGTAATAAAATAATGGTTTTTGTGTCTATACTAGTTGTGAACTAGCATAGAGCCGGAACATGACGACACATTTGCAGCTATCTCAAGCACAAAGCTAACTAAGTAGGCTTCAAGAAAAAATAATAATACCAATTATACTGATGACTTAATAATAATGTTGATAATATAATAGTTTGCTTTACAAAGCATGGGGCCTCTGTAACCCGGGGTCGGGGCTTATGCCAGGGGGCTTACGACTATATCCTAGCTAGACAGTCATAATCCAAAAATATGTTAACAACCACTTTACTTACTACTTACTTACTGCTACTTACGAATATAAAGAACGCTTTGAAATAAACTATATTTTATTTGTTAATACAATCATTCTAAAATGTAATAATACGAAATCTATCCAACATTATCGATACAGATATCTTTGAGTATTCCCACACCAGATATTGTAGTCATTTTAATTGCCACGAATTTATTTTTGTAGCTCGTAAATACCTGCAAAAAACATACATACGCCTACACTATATTTTCTGTACTAAGACCTAAACTAAACATAAATATTTGTAGCAAATTAATGTTCTAATAGCTATAACAGTTCTCGATTGCGACTTTACTCGTTTCGAAACTGCACAACCTGTGAGCCGTACATTCTTGACATGTGGAGCACGATAAATTTGTGGCTTGATAACGTGTATTAGGACCAGGATATATTGGTAGTGCAATATGAAATGATACTTGAAGTAGTGTGCATTAACTGGGAGATAGATGTCGAAATCTGACTATGTATCACTGGGGTTCTCCTAAAAAGTGAGACCTATTTTGATATATTTTTATGTCTGTATTTTAAGTGAATTCCATAATGGTTTATATTCTGAAAGTAGCTTTTTTTTCATCTGCCGAATCCCTAACATTAAATATTTTAAAATAACATCTTAAACGTTTAATTTGCTTTTTAAGAGGGTTTTATTACATTGACTTATATTTAAATATTATTAAAGTTTATTGCCTCAAAATTTCTCTTAAAACACAAAGTCTGGCCCTTTGTTTTGTTGCGGATAGTTACGATAGAGGTACGTTTTAACTTACATTGAATCGAAAATAGAATAAGGGCATTTACAACATCGATCAATGTGGGAGATAAAACAGGTCTATCGAGGTGTTCCAGAAACAACAATCTGAACCCTTTCCAATATTATACAATAATAACAGGCGTTAGAGCACATGGTAGGTAATATAAATCGTTTCGTACACGAAATATAATCGCGCATCTCTTAAAGTGTTAACTTTACGATGCGACCCTAGTTTTATTGTAGCTTTATAAAGTTCTTCTATTAGGTATATGGATTTACGACAACGACTATAATACTTTATATAATTTACTGCATCCAAATATAAAATAGGTACAGGAAAGAAATAATAAAACCGGCAATAAATATAATCAATTCAAAAGTTTCAAAACTATAACATAATCTTAAGTATGTCAACCCGGCTGCTTGATCACATACGACAGAGAATTACCAATTAAAATAGTTTGTGACATGGTGAAGAATTTTATAAGAACACATAAAACTAATGAGCTGTTAAGAAATTTATTGATTCTAGAGATCCGTTTCTGCGGTTTAAATTGGACAATAGTTTATTTAATAATTAGGTTTAATTCACATTCGCACCACTGTGATTTTTTTTTTCAATTTCCTTAAACGTATTTGTAATAACGATTTTATAAAAAAATTTGGTTTTCTGCTCCTTTCTTCGTGTAAATTTAAATACTTATTACCAAATCTCACACTTTAACGTGCCTACAGTTAAGAGTAAAGGTTTTTCCTTCATGTATGCCAATACTTACAAAAATACTATAGAATATTTCTTCGAACATTCATCAACACTAAAAGTGTAGTTTTTTCGTTTCAAAGCACTGTAGTCATAGCAGTTCCTTTTGGTGGGAACAAGATTTTCTTTAATAATGTTTAGGGTAGGTACTTTTAGTACACCAACTTTATTGTCACTTCTCTCCTACCAATTTTAAACTATTGTAGTACAGTAACATTGACCAATTATTATTTGGATTCTCATAATTCGTTACTTCTATACATATAAGGATGTAGTAGATGCCAACTAATCATAAAATTGTTTTCTAACATTGTATGGATTCCTTCCATACTTGAATTCATGTCAACCTTCTCATGATGATGTCCAGATTTTTCAGTTTTTGGAACATTTATTCACCGTTATCTTAGCGACAAACATCCAGCGCACTAATATCACATCCACAGACGATACTAAACGAATCACAAAAAAAACAAACGTAAATGATATGATGTTAAAATAAATTCAGCCTTTTGTACTTTACAAAGTACCGTACAATTTAACCAAAACTTGCTTTACCAGTTTTCAAAGATCACAACGGCAGGTTAAAATTTACATAATTATGCTTAAGCTATCCTTATTTTCAAATTATGCTAAGAGCTGCAAAATGAGTGGCTATTCAATGCAGAAATTTAATTAAGACGTAAGATGAAGTAACGAGCATGTCAATAACAAATAAATAAAATTTAAGTATTTTATATAGACGATAAATGAGTAGCCAAGTAAACTCATAGTACGTAATCACTGCCGCCAATCATGGAAATCCGTGAAGCCAAACATATCATCAGCATACCTCATATAAAAGATGCCAACCATTGAGCAAGTATAGAGAAAACTTGTAGTCACAGTCCTACATCCCAAACAGAATCATCTTTAATGTGTAATAACTAGAAGCAAATAAATGAACACCTAATTATGATCAACTATGATATAATTTATGTATTGACCGTACTCTCTGTAAATTTCATATTTCTGTTTCATTTTTAAGAACTCAAAGCAACTTGGTAACGCGTTAGATAACGAATATTGTATTGCCATCATAAGTCTTCATTGGAACAAAAATCTATGATGTCAAAATTTTAAACGTATAAGTTAAGAGTAGATAATTTTAGCTCGATTAATTCGTACTATAAAAGCTCTATAAATAAGTGCTACAAAGAGTTACGATCTATCAGTTGGTTGAAGAGATTGAGACTAAAATACTTATATGAAAGTATTTATGTAAACTATATTCGGGTTATATAAATAAATACTAGATATTTTTTACACACGGTGAAGTTTATAAAAAATAACACCACTTGTTACTGATAAACACTTTTATGTTCAACTACAAAAATAAGTTCCCATTACTCGCACACGTTTAGATATAACTCCATTGTAATTATTTCATTATTCTACCATCATTGTTAATTGTTGACGCATTCACAATAACATTCTATAATATAACAAGCTATGTGTACGCAGCGGTGAGACTTTGATAAATTTCAATTGAACTTAGAACAATGCATAAGACGAAATTACACAACTCAGTCGACTACATAATAGTTTGTTTACCTACGCATTAATCTAAACTTCATTGATGGCAGAGTAGATTGTAAATATGCGCGTCAATAAATCTTTATGCAAAATTAATTATCTTGTGTCCTATAGAATCAAAAATTGCAACGTGTGATTTTGATAGATTTTGAGAAAAAGAACGTTACTTTATTTTTAAGTTTAAAATTTTTAGTTTGATCTCATATAAAAGATGGTTTCAACTCTTGGGAATGCTTTCTCAGTGTCTACTCAACCGCTTCTTACCAAATACGAGTAGCATAATACAGTTTATTACGCGGGTCTAATGATGAAATCGTGAGCTAGACAATCAACGACTTTAACCGTTTCAGTTTAGGCTCATTTACCTGATTTTAACGACTAATTGTAACGATTCTCAATAGAATTCTATAAAAATATCGATATAAGTACTTGATGTCGAAACAAAAAGCTTTTTAACTATTACTGGCGTTTTAATAATAAACCCGTTTAACTTAATAGTTCTTAAGATTCAAAAGCTTATTGATTTTGTAAAACTATCAAAGATTGCCAGACTTATTTCCAAACTACTTACCTTCACATATTGATCTACAGACATTAATCTATTTTAATGTAAGTAATTCTGGCCTGTGTGGTAACGAAAAACACCTGCACCCATTTTTACAGTAATTGTAAATTTGGTATACAAAACATACATTAAGTCTAATATTAGCTCGGTTATTATCTAAACATCCTTACAGCGTCTTAGGTACTGCTAAGAGGTTGAGCCGCTTCAGAAATACCTAAAGCCCGTAATTTGGAGCATTGCGCCCCAGAGCGATCGCGGTTGCCCGTCGACATGGTTGAAAGTGCGTTATTTATTTATTTTTATCAACCTGATCTTCCTTGGTTCGCACCTTAGTATCAATATAGACACCGGGTAGATCACATTCGAATTTATAGATTGATTGATCCGATTCATCAGTCAATGCGTTTTGCATTGTGTGCAACGTCCCACATGGATTTCGGCTGTTACGACAAGGATTCGGGCGAAGTGGAGTGCTACCTTGAAATACGTAAATAAATTTTGACTAAACGCAAATGTCCGACGCAAATATATTAGGTGTCGAATTGTTGTGGATCGCATTGTAATTGATATTTTTAGTTGGAATCTGTGTTGTTTTTGGGTCGTGTAAACACGCAGATCTCCTGACAGTAAGTTAGTCCGTATGTCAGCGCAGTCTTCGATTGTTAGTCGAGTTACGCTGTTATGAGCTCCCATTCTTGTTTCTGTTTTGAGTTACGGGTTTCTTTAGTTATTAAATCTTCGCACGAAATGCGTACTGAGTTAAGGACAGTGAGTACTAGGCGCGATAATGTACCCAGCCGTGAGTAAACATGAGATACACATGGTTAATTTATCGAGTACCTCACCTTTAATTCGTGTATTTACATATTTTAGAATGCGATACGGGTACCTCTTGCGCAATCACAATACAAATGCGTAAGTAATTTACTTTGAGTTAATCAATTGACCCAAAATTCGGTTTTTAATTTAACATGTTTTGTATTTAACAAACATATTACAAACAAAAAAATATGCTAGTCAGTATCAAAATACGCAAAATATAATTATAACACGAGTTTGTTTTATGAAATGCTTATTAAGTATTACTATTATACTAAAAAAGTGTACTAAGCCGTAAAGTTTTATTGTTAGTTCGGAAGGAATTAAGAAAAAATGCCTTTTGCAAATCTGCATCATATATTTCTTTAGTGATTATTTATCATTTCGTCATCGTTAAATATCATTATCATTATTTCATTATCGGTACGCAAAACGTTATTATTTCCATTCGGCGTATATTAATTTTTTGGTACACAAAAATATTACTTAATTTTTCACTACATTATTAGGCACTTAATGAATTAATTAGTAATATCGTGGACGTTGCTGAGAATGTTTCTTTTTACAGCAAATCCAGAAGCCGTGGGATGTGTAGAAAGATTCGCTACATTGATGTCTTTCCTCCTAGTCATAGTTACTTTTCCGTTTTCATTATTTGAATGTTTTAAGGTGAGATTATAGTCACTTACTATTGTCTTGTAACATGGTACTCTACAACTGAAGGAATACCCATTATGAGATAAACTTTTCTAAAATTATTATTTATCTCTTAATAGAAAATAAAATGATATAATATTATGATGAATTTCTAATCATAGAAATAATAGTAACTTATACTGATTAATGTAATACCTACCTACGTAATAGAAGTTGCTAAAAAATGCCATTTAAATTCACATTTCGTCAGAGTTATGAATTTTGACCTAAATATAGACTTTGGATTTGGAATGATTTTGGGATTTGCTGTGGCCATGGTCTTATATGTATATGAAATTGAAGTGTTATAATTTTTGCACGTATTTTCAGGTGGTCCAAGAATTTGAACGAGCTGTAATATTCCGTCTCGGTCGACTCAGAAAGGGTGGCGCTAGAGGTCCAGGCCTCTTTTTCGTGTTGCCTTGCATTGATACTTACAGAAAAGTGGATCTCCGTACTGTTTCCTTCGATGTACCACCTCAAGAGGTTAGTAATTTATCATTAACTACCCATTCGATAGACTGTTCTCCTTCTAATTCTTCCTTACTTCTTTATTTCACATCATCTTTTATTAAATGTGCTTATAGAGTTTATTCACAAAAATAAATAATAAACTAATAAAAAAGTCTGAATCGAATAATATACTACGTTTATAGGTATACGTTCTCGAATTCTCTTAATTAATAGTTTATAAACTGTATAATTAAACACATAGTAAATTTCACCTAAATCGGTCCAATCCTTTTGGAGGTTTTACTAACATACACACGAACAGAAGAATTTCTAGAGACGAAAAATTAAGGATACTCTTGATCTCCTATATCTTCGTTGTGGATAATGCAAAAAGGTTGAATTTTCAGAGATTTAAGAACAAGCCGTAGCTAACAAAATTACATATTGTAAAACTAGTAAAGCGTCTGAAACTACTTTGGTGATAAAAGTAGTGACCTGAGATACCGTATATAAGCTACTTACTAGAATCAACTAATTACTAGAATCAAAACAACTCTTAAAGACATAAGGAAGATGACTTACAAAAAGAAACCAATACTGATAGAAAATCTAGATTAAAATATGATATCTCACTATGTAGTCTCCTGACTTATATAAATAAATATTTTTACCTAATAGACCATGCTACTACCATTTTTTATGCAAAGTGACTACATAGTTCAGGTGTATTTTTTATTTAAATACGATACAATCAATTAAATAACAACCAAAAAAGTTTTTTTTTTAATGAGATCTCACAATTTTTTGCACTCGAAAGACTGATTTGTGATACTTGTATTTAATATATTTTTTGTTTTTATTGGCAGTTTTTATTCATCTAGTTAAATAGAGTGTAAAATTTTAATAACAAGTAAATTTGCTTTATCTTATCAAAACGTTAGATTGACTAACGCTTAAATAATCACCATGCATCTTACATGCAAGTCATAAATAACGAATTAATAAATCTATCATTTCTCAATGAGTTGGCTTTTTGCCGACAAGTTTTACCAACAACATCCACGTTTAAGATCCATACACATATTTGTACTATCTTATAAAAATATAGTATGTAATAAACGTAAGAAATTGTATGATACTCAACGTTTAATTATTATTTAATTGTTAGTAATTTTTTTGTTATTAAAATACTCTGCCTTATCTTAATGTGAAATAATAATTGGCCAATTGCCAAAATAACATTGATATCCAAACGTTAGTAGCAGTGAAAGCTCGGCTAATGTACAGTAAAAATACGCGAATGTTCTGGAAACAAAAGTATGAACCACATGGCGTCCTAGACAAACCGATGGTACTGAATCCGGTACAGTTAACCTAGATGTTCACCCATTCAGTTGGTCCCTGACTAATTGATGTGGCTGTAAACATCAATCAAAGTTTTACGACGTACAAATAAGACGAGGTTCTCAGTAAACCGATTATCTTTATCGCCAATACGGGCGCTATTAATATCGTTCCGCTTAGTAATTTAGTAAAGAAAACTATTGTTACTCGGTTACATATTTAAAAGTATTTTTAAGGCTCGTATGACTTTCTCATTACGCTATCAATATGCCTCAAATTATTACCTCTAATATAACTCGGTATTGTTGCCTTAAATAAATTGTATAACATTCGACATTTTAAATTATCCACCGATTTACAATGTCGTAATTTGTCTAGAATTACCGTGCCTTCTCTAAAATTTGAATCTTTGTACAATTCGTTTCATTTTCATTCGCCGTTTATTCTCCTTTATGAACAATATTCGTTTCACTATCATTAAGAATAATGTTATCAATGATAATAGTATATTTTAAAATCGCTGCTCAAATTTCTAGAACAAGATTTAAACGTTGATTGAAGTATGCAAAACTTACGACGACTGTTAATAATTATGTAAATAGGTTATTTTAAGGTGCAAAATATGTTACCATAATTTCCGACTGCGCTTTTGCTGATCTTTTACGTAAAAAATAACAAGACCATTTGCATAAAATAAATGCCGTAACTGTCATGAACTAAGTCAATTTTCTCACGAACACAAACAAACTGGTGAATATCATAATTCGTGTACAACAATGTTTATTTAAACGTGTCGAATATTCCTGTACCGAGAACTGACGACTTGCAGATCTGACCTCATTTGATCTCGATTGATGTCTGGCGATAATACTCGTAAATTGTGCTGAAATCGAAATTCACACCGCTGAATGCATTCCAGACACTGTATTTAGTTCCAATGCCCTGACTTGAGTACATAATTATGGAACGATTTCTTATGCGCGAGTATGAAAACGTGAGTATACTCGTATGCTTTGGTTTAATACGAGTCATGATTGATTATCAAATTCTCTTATCAATCTCTTAATTTTTTTGCCAAATTATTGATTTTAACGTTATTCTAAATCTTGTGTTCTCATTGACGAAAAATAATCAAGTAAAGGATTATTCATATTTTAGTTTACAAATATTTAAACAAATAAAAATTTGGTGTTTAATATTTAACTTGTTTGCTACATGGTCTGTAGCACAATAGACACATTTAAGGATTCCTGGGTTTAATTCCCAGCGAGATAGAAATTTAAATGATGAAGTTAAACTGTTGTTCTCTGTCTTGATGTGTCTCTTTGTAGGTTGTCTATGGCATCCACAATGTAAGGAATGTGAGGTTATAAGTATTTAGCGTAATTTTTATACGCGTTGAATAAAACTGCTTATATCATGATCATACATCACTTTATTGTTCATGTGATCATCAATTTTAAATAGAACATGTACGTTTATGCAGTTTGTCACGCACAAATCAAAAAGCTTGGCTCAGCTAGTTTTTAGAGTTCCTTGTGCCAAGTGTGTTAAAAATACCCTATTAATAAGACTACTACGTGCCAGGGTTATAAGTATATCTTAAATCGTAAAATGCGGATACTTAAAAGTTTAAAAGAATCGTTATAACAAAAGTGATCCTTATTGAAGAAATCTGCGTATTTAGTAAAGATAATTTGATAGTCTTAATAGAAATGATAATTTATAGTCAAATAACATAAATAGTAATATCTGTTTACAGGTACTCACAAGAGATTCAGTAACAGTTGCTGTAGACGCTGTAGTGTATTATAGAATCAAAGAACCTCTTAACGCTGTCGTTAAAGTAGCTGATTACAGGTAAGACTAATTAAACAAAGTTTCTACTAAAATTTTGCACAAATATTAAAAATTCTTTATTCGATACGAACGTGACAGGACGCTAATTTTGAACTCAGTCTTAATTTTTTTATACTCAGCGCGTCAACTCGACTTCTAGCGGCTACAACTCTACGAAATGTTCTGGGAATGCGCGATCTAGCACAGCTGCTGTCGGATCGAGAGGCCATCAGTCACATGATGCAGGCTAATCTAGACGTAGCTACCGACCCCTGGGGTGTCGAGGTGGAGAGAGTCGAAATGTAAGTGGAGATTTTAAATGTTAATGCACATATAGTTTGTATAGCATCTTCTCTGCCTCACAGTTTAGCAGAACTTGTAGCTGGTGCAGATCAAAGCACTTTAGTGAACGTGTTAAACGTTAAATACTAGGACGCACAGGTGTACACGTCATCTATCACGAACACGAACCCTTTTTACAAAAAAATCTTACGTCAACATGTACTTATAATCTTAATATATGACACGTTCTTTTATCACTCGTAATAACAAGAACTTGTTGTCCCGGATAGAAGAATCATTTTAATTTAGAGCTCTGAAAAAAGAGTAATAAGTATAATTTAAAACATTAAACTTCGTAGTGTGTAAAAACATGAGTCGATTTATATCTCCGAGGAAAGCTTTGTTTTTTCAATATCATCGTATCGTTAATTTTATTAACTACTCACATAAACTGACTTCATAATAAGATTTTGATGTAAATATTAAGACAGCCTCTTTATACCAGCAAGGATGTGCGGTTGCCGGTCCAATTGCAGCGCGCTATGGCGGCAGAAGCGGAGGCAGACCGCGAGGCTCGCGCTAAGATAATTGCAGCTGAAGGTGAAATTAAAGCTTCCAAAGCCCTAAGAGAAGCATCTTTAGTGATGATTGACAACCCTATGGCATTACAGGTGATTGAACTCAGATTACTTCAATTAATTGTAATTTACTCCGTCCTAATACATTGCGGCAATGTGCCCCGAGTAATTATTCCTAGTCGTAATCTTTGGTTTTATATTTTTATCATTATACTTACTTATTTATGGATAGAGAGCATAGAGAAATATGATAGCTCTACACTACTCAATATGATACTCTTATATCAATCTAATATTATTTATATTCTATTAACTTATTACGAAGGTATATCATATTTTTCACAGACCTTTTTATATTACAGTAATTGGTGCGTTTGTGACTAAATGTGCAACTGCAGCTAACTGGCTATTTAAATCAATATTTACAAAATATACTTATTTAAAAAGAAAGAAGTGCGCAGCAGATTAAATGAACCCCAAATAATTTAAACATAAATAAACATATTGCACAACAATGTTTAGAAGAGCAATTTTATAGTATACGTAAACATTTGTATGAAAAATATTAAATGTTTGTTCTCAGCTCATATCTGTTTTAGCTGTTTCTGTTAGATTTGTTTGTATCGATACCATCACGTGGCGTTCTCAAATCCTTGTGGTGGGGTTAATATGTTAGCGCATTATTTAAGTACTGCTATAATTAAACATAAAATAATATTTCCAGCTCCGGTATCTGCA
Source organism: Carystus phorcus (assembly GCA_018248895.1). Taxonomy (NCBI): domain Eukaryota; kingdom Metazoa; phylum Arthropoda; class Insecta; order Lepidoptera; family Hesperiidae; genus Carystus; species Carystus phorcus. The sequence goes on from DWJN01000504.1 coordinate 12,222, forward strand.
GTCGCTCAACACAATATCTGCTGAGAAGAACTCGACCATCATATTTCCATTCCCCATGGATTTCCTCAAATCGTTCATGGGAGGAGCAAGTACAAGCTTTTCGCCAACGTTACCTATTTGATTATTATATTCCCTCAAAGCACGGTCAAGAATAACTAATAGTAATGAATGATTATGTGGACTATTGTAATAAATTTAAATATTTAGGTTGACGTTTTTTATTTTTGTGAAAATAATTTAACCTTGTATTCGGCAACTGTTCCACTTTTATAAATAAATGTTCTGTGAAAGTGTAAAAAATAATACTATGTAATTTGTCATAACTAAATACTGTTTCTCAATTTCTGCTTGATGAGTGCGAATTCGGCGGAACTTGTATATCTGTTAATCTGTGAACAAAGCCCTCGTTTGATATCGACATGGAACACATGTCATCATTATTATCCAAAAAAATTAAATTCACAGCATAATAGAACATTGTTTATTTCTATAACATATAACATACTACCTTTTGTATGAGGTGTATTGTTTGTTTAAAAATATGGTTTAGAATGAAGGATGGGATCCATGTAGTGCCTAAATTTCTCCAGTATACTATATTACTAAGATACTCTGTGTCGTCTACGTCTTAGGTAAACTTGACATATTTCTGATATTTATATTTTACAGAAATGGAATATGAAGAACAGAATTTATGATAATAAAGCAGGTATAATTTTTTTTCCTTATATAATGTTAGTGTGAAAGAATATGAGTAATTTTCCTATATCTTTTACAAAAAATACTATAATTATTTAATACAAATTTCGATCATCACATGAATAAAATATCTGTTAAGATTGTATTTTTTGTTTGTTGTCCACAGAAATTTATAATGCGCCCTTAAAAGAGCAAGCTTTGGGACTACTCGCCACAATTATAATAATTATATGCCCATTTTTGTTGGTAATGTGTTTCAAGGTAATTGCAACTTGAGTATGGAATTCTAATTACAGTTAAGCTGACAGAGGTTCTGGTGCATCCTGCTAAATCTTGAGTAAGGAACGATGTCTCCTTAGGTATACGATACTATACTTATGTATATTGCTCTTTGCCGATTTATTCTATCCAGCCTAGTTCCGACACTATCTTTTGCTAAAATAACTGTTATCGGTTTTGGGGAGTGAGCTAAATAAAAAAAACGCAGAAAATTATTTATGTACACATTATTATTTAAATAAAAAAGATTAGTACAAATACATTATAACAAATTAATTGTTATAACAAAATAATATTAAATTTTATCACTTCAAACTTTCTAAGATTTTCAATTTCACATCATCTAGCCCCCAAGCCCGTTTTTCTACTCTTCTTATTTTTAAACCTTTCCAAATTCCAACCCCTTTTTTTTTAATTAAAAGATATAGCACAGATAAAACAGATCTACGTTGCACCTCAGCAACAACAGTTTACCTTTTGCTACTTAATTCCTTACGAACAATATCACGAAATGCGTAACTTTTATCTTTCCTGTTACTGAAGGTAGTAAAACAATACGAAAGAGCTGTTATACTGCGATTTGGAAGAGTACGACCAGTTTCACCTGCAGGACCTGGCCTCGTGTTTATGATACCGCTAACGGACACAATGTTGTTATTTGATATTAGAACGCAGTCTTTCAGTCTTGGACATCAAGAGGTTACTTCTACGAGTACTTATGTCACAAAATAAACACGATTACAATTATACATAATTATAGTTTAACCAAAACACAATCCATATAGTACCAAATCGGTCAATTTATTCAGTCCCTACTTAAGAGAACTTCTGTTTTAAGTTATTTTGGTAATTCGTGAACCTAACGGCATCTTATATTGAAGTAGTCTGAAATAATAACCCGAACCACAGTAGGTTTTAATTAATCGTTTGAAGGTATGTACGTTGTTTTGGCGTGTTTAATATAAGATACCAGCAAAGAACTCTAAAGATGCACAAAGCTAACTGAATAAGATTTAGGGTAGAATGTAGAAACACAAAGTCAATCTTAATGTACCTAAGATTAATAGTAAACGTAAGGAAGAAACCTTGGGTTAATTGTCTACGTATAGTGAAATAGTAACTTTAAATATTCGGGAGATGTGGGATGGATTGAGTAGCACGCAAGAAAGTCACATAAAATATTTATAAGTGTCTTTTGCATTCTTATGCAAGGCCATATCTTTATCGGCATAAGGCGATATACATATTTATCTGCTAGCTAGCTACCATAACCCTCTTGGCTTAGTCAACCGTAAAACGACTTGTTTTATTCCGACTAGAAGCTTACTCGAGCTACTACATTCTTTCTTGGCCTCAATTGGTGACTTCTTCATTGATAATCAAGATAAGTCTAAGAGCCAGTCAGGTGCTTCGCGGGCCCATTTGTTGACTATTTATATAAAAATCAGCAATATAATACTTTTTATTTTTACTATTGAGTCCTCGAAACTTGTTTTCAGATCCTTACCAAAGATTCTGTTACGGTCACAGTAGACGCCGTGGTATATTTCCGTGTCACAAAGCCCGTAAATTGCTTACTTAACGTGGAATATTTCAAGTAAGGAGTATGTTATAAAAATGAATTCGTTTTTTTATACGTTCTTTGCAATTCTGTTATGTAATTGTAGGTATTCGACGGAATTGCTAGCAGTGTCGCTTTTAAGAAATATACTGGCTCAATTCACGCTGACCGAATTACTGGCGAACCGAGATCAAATAAGCACTGGTATTAGAAAAGAAATAGACAAAGGTACCACTGAATGGGGCGTTGAAGTTCAACAAGTGGAAATGTAATTTTGTTTTTACACCCTAAAGAAATTTCATGACATATTCAATCTAAACTCACATAATCAAATTAAGTTCTTTAATTAGCTAGGGTCTTTCTCATATTTCGATTTCACAAAGCCAAAGAACCTTAACAAATGGCTATTCAATGCAAATTCGACCAGCCTTCTGTAAATGTTATCCTGTAAATAAATCCATATAATAATGTTATATTAAAGAAAATGTACATATTATTTAACAACTTTAAAAAAGTTTAAATAGCACTGTCCAAACACTTTATTTTGTTTTTTATTGTTTTACATATTTTTTTCTAACATTCATTCTTCAACTATTTGTACGACACACTGTTATTTCTTTACTACTGATATAAAAATTTCAAACAATGCAAAGATAAAAAATATCGTCACAATTTCAATACATAAAGAACATTTCAGAAAAGATGTCGTATTACCTGCCGATTTGCAACATGCGATGGCGGTTGAAGCCGAAGGAAATCGTTTAGCGAGAGCCAAAGTTATTGAGGCTGAAGGTGAAATTAAAACCGCTGAGAATCTAATGGAAGCGTCTAGATTAATAGTAGAAAAACCAAACACAATACTCGTAAGTATGTTATTGTACGATAATCAGGTATTTATATTTATCACAGTTATTATGCTCTAATGTGTAACACCACTGCCATAGCAAGCCAATCCAAGCCAAGCCAAACCAAGCCAGCTAGGGCAGTGGTGTTACAAATGTTAAAATAATTGAGGAACTATGCATACCTATATTAACAAAAATTATTCTATGGATTCCATAGGACCTCTTATATAATTCGTGTGCATAGTCCACGATTATTTAATTTTAAAAACATATTTTTCTAGCTGAGGTACTTGCAAACACTGAACTCTATCGCAGCACAACAACACACTTCAATAGTTTTTCCATTTCCTATGGATATACCAAAGCAGAACTGATAGAAATTTAGTAAGTATTAAGTATTTTTAAAACTGAGTACGCATGCAAATATCAAATTCGAACAAATTATTAAGAAATAATTGCCCATTGCAAATTAAAACGATCCCAGGGCATATAACCATACATACTTCATTCTCAATAATAGTCATTAGATTCACAGAGGTCTTGTAAAAAATATAAACTATTGATCAATTCTCTTTTACTTTCTCATATATTAATGAAATTCAATCAACGGATAGTCAATAAAAACACTATCTAGTATGTCTTTCAGCGGCAGTTATTATAAAAAATGATAAAGTTATTAACAATTTTTTGCTAATTATTTATACTTATCTGAAATATAGAAATCCTATTTTGTATTTAGATATGTAAAAACTGTATTTCGTAATACACAATGATCGGATTATTTGCATGGGATTTATAATTTGGCCTGTTTCTCCTTTGGTGGGAATCTAAAGCAGAGATAAATAAGTTATTCACAACTAAAAAAATACTAATAGTTTATGTAAAACTCTTCTGTCACAAATGTCAAAGTCAATGTATAATTTTTAGTATTTATTACAATGGAACGAAGCTCACCAAATATTAATATAAAAGAAAATAACCAACCACAAAAACCACAAACTAACCAACTCGAACAAAGAAAATATACTGATAATATTAATACTTTGCCTCAAAATAATCTTCGAAATGTTCCTCGTAATCCGCCAGCTAGAGAAGGTATTTCTGATTCTGGAAGCTGAATTTTTAAAATTAATATGACTGTAAATAATCGGATTCCCATGACCAATCACTGAGAAAGCGATTCGTTGCTGTGATCGCAATTTATTGAATTAAAATGTAATTTTTAATGAAATAAACGTTAACTGACAATGTGTGCGTAAAGCTTTTGGTGTTAGTGATAATTTTACGAATTCTATTAACTTCGTTCATTACTTACGTTCGATTGGCTCATTCGGTAGTATATCGTTTACATAAAAACAAATAAAACCAGTAGAATAATGCTTGGTGTTCTTTTATGTTTGACTATTCATAAGAATCCTTTTAGTACTCTTAATAACATTAATATATTTGGTATTTAGAAAACAAATTACTCGAGACAATTTTGGAATGGGCATCTATGTTGGCGGCTATTGTAACATTTCCTTTTTCCTGTCTCTTTACATTTGTAGTAAGTATTCATATACGAAACATACATGTGTGATTTAAAAAAATATTAATAGGAGATTGTAAACCTATGTGTCTGCACTATAGGTTGTTCAACATTACCAAAGGGCAGTAATATTTCGAAACGGCAGAATTTACAAGAGATATGCGTTTGGACCTGGCCTCGTTTTTCATTTACCATGCGTTGATACTCTAACTATAATTGATTTGAGAACCATTTGCTATGACGTCCCACAACAAGAGGTACCTTTATATTGTAGTGAGCAATTAACAATAAGTATTTTTTTAGAGTATAAGGGGCTACATTCATCCTTTAGTTATTAATTATCTGAATTCTCGATAAATCTAGAAAAAGAGATATAATAAATTAACTTATAAATTAATACATTGGTATTACCGTAGATGATATAACCTCACTTTTTAAAGTTGACACTTCATAGAACTTCAAATTTAGTTTTTAGATTATGAACGAACAATACTGAATAATAATAATCGAAACAAAAATCCCTTACTGTAAAAGCTATTCTCAGTTGTAATTTTAAGTAAAAGATAATCGGATTTTAAATAGATGTGTAACATTTAATATATAAATCTATTTTCAACAGGCCATAACCAAAGATTCGATGTCTGTGTCTGTGGATGCTGTTGTTTATTATAAAATAGACGACCCTGTTTCTGCAGTTATCAACGTGACAGATTATAGGTATGAGATTACAATTTTCTTTTATTTATAATATGAAGGACGATGTAGAAGCAAACGGGCCACCTGATTTTTAGTGGTTAACGACGCCTATAGACACGAGTAACATCAGAAGAGTTGCGAATGCATCGCTGGCCCTTAAGGAGAGCTCTTTTTACACCGTTTTTGAAGCCGTTGTTATAGCGCTTCGGGAATACCTCAGGAAGACGCCCACTTCACAATTTGTATGTAGTAGGTTACGAAATTTAGGACTCCTCCCATCCCACTTCAATTATAGTATACATTGATTCAACTGCAGTGTAGTGAGACAATAAAGCGAACCAGACGTTTTGCAAAGTATTCGTGTTTGCCTTTTGTACTTAATCCTTCCTTCTGAATCAGTCTATTGCTGAAAGCCGCACAAAATTTACAAACAATATGAAACAGAATTTTGTGCCAAGAGAATTTTCTCCAAAGAGATTTACATATATATTCGAGAACATAACGTCGAAACTCTTAAAATTATTCAGCGAATCAACGCAGTTCCTAGCCGCTACCACACTACGTAATGCGTTAGGAACCAGAGTGTTACCCGATATATTGAGAAAAAGACCTGCCGTGGGTCAACAAGTTTTTCAACTAATGAAGAGCTTAACAAAAGATTGGGGTGTACAAGTTGTAAGAATCGAGATGTAAGTATCAATATATCTAATTTATTATGTATGTTATCTTTCATATGTTATTAACTACCTGATGTCGTTCCGAAACATACGTTATACTTAAATCGTGTTCTTAAATAGAATGTGTATATCAAGTTTCATTTCTTTTTAATAAGGATACCTAGCGCTTTATCTTCGTCTTATTACAAGTAGGGTACACCGCATACAAGAAATCTCTTGAACTCAAGGATGGATGGAGCCTTTAATGTAATAAAATAATGCACTAATAATATCTACTAAAACTGGATTATTTTGGCCTTATAGATTAGGAAATTGATTATAGTTTTAGAAAAGGTAACTCTACTTGTAAGTGATGTTACGTATACATTTATGTAAAGGGCATTGAGCATTGTTCCCGAAGGTTGTAAAAGGTTTAAACAAAATGTGTAATGCCTGAAAAAAGGATCAACAATCTCAGATGCGATAACTAAGCCAAGGTTTACGATGCGAGGGAAAGGTGGTTATTACTGTTGAATATATTGTAATCACTGTATAAAATTTCTTTAACTAGCAAGGACATCAGTCTGCCTCCTGAATTGCAAAGAGGAATGGCCGCTGAAGCAGAAACAAAACGGCTGGCAAATGCAAAAATTATCGTTGCAGAAGCTGAGATTGAAGCTACAAAAAATTTACAAAGAGCAACAGAGATGCTAATGGATAACCCTTATTGCATGCAAGTTAGTAATTATTTCGCTATAATTCCAAAACAATCCAACGCACACTGGAGCAAACTGGTGGAATGTGTTCTAAGTCTCTTCAATGAAACCTGTGCGATTTATTAAACTATTAATGATTTGAAACCAATTAAAAAAATATCTAGAATTTTGCAATCTCCAATAACCCAACCAAATCGCCACTTTAGAAATCAATTGAGTTTATTTTCAACTACATTTCCTATTCAGCTTCCATTTAATACATTGGTGCTTTTTTCCAGCTCAGATATTTACAATCACTGCAAGGAATCGCTGGAGACGAGACACATACTATCGTGTTTCCATTTCCTGTACATGCTCTTCAAAGCATATTTAACAAATAATTTTAATATATTTATTTACTATAGTTTCTACATGGAGTTTAAAAATAAAAAAGGTTATATTTAACAAACATTTTTATTTATAATAATCGTAATACAATAACAGAAGTACATAATAAATAATTAATTAACAGAAAATATCTCTAGCTTAGCCTAGATAACAAAATTGGTATTTTCGTGTAACAATTCAACAGTGGTCGATAGACATGGTTCCTAATTGAAACGTCGAGACGAATAAACATTATAAATTTGTAATTATACGACTTACATTTATCTCGTAACGATTCACTTGTAGCCCAATATTTTTTTCATAGCACAATTGACAATAGCAATTATTGGAATATGTTCCAAAGACGTGATTGCTATTGTACTGGTGTTTTAACGTCACAGTTAGATCCTTCCTTAGAAAAGTAGAAAAAGAAGAAACGTTTCTGAAATGTGAAAACCAAAAAAACAATGATGAAAACAGAACACTTGCTTTTGCTGGTGTTCGCCAAACGGCAGATTTTTTGACAAATAACCTGTATTTCCTTAGTGAGATCAGCGGAGGACCATATGTAGTAGCACAGCTTGGTAAAACAATATTACACCTACCAGTACATGTTTATAGCAAAATTATTCGTACATAACGTTGCTTTCAACGTCAACGTTTATATCATTTTAATTAACATCGATGGATTTATTTACATTTACAACACTTCGACTATTTTAAGTATATCATCTTTTCCTATGGTTAATTACCATATATTAATCGACCATGAACACTTCGCCTATTTTAAGTATCTCATCTTTTCCTATGGTTCTAAATTACCATATATAAATCGATCATGTCTCAGTCACGAAAATCAAACTTTATAAGACTAGTATCGGATAGCTCTAGTAGTCTGAAGCCTCTTCTTCCTGCTTTGCGTGTCCATGATGTACAAGGGCCTGGGCTTGACCAGGTGCCTGTTTTTGAACTACCGCCTGAAATAAATAATAATAGTCATACTCCGTACTAGGATCTGCTTTCTTACAGATGGCATAAACAATAACACTATCACTATTTCTAAAACCCGTGAACTAGCAATTATTTGACAAATAAATGTTATAATATTTGAAAAATAAATCTTCCTTCTTGGCCGGCAACGCGTTGTTAACATCCCGTGGTTACTAATGTCCATGGGCGACGGTGATCACTTACCATCAGGTGACCCGTCTGCTCGTTTGAATTCTTACGGCATAAAAAACCTCATGTAGGGTTTAGCTCATACGGGTGCAGTTGCTTACATGCTTCGTAGTTAGGTATGCGTAGTAATATGGTCAGATCACGGGGTTATCGAGATATTTTATCCCTAACTAAAGATAAAAGTAGTGAGTATTCAGTCAAGTTCTTTATACTCAATACACTGCACTCCACTAATAGGACCTGTTAATCAAAGTGATTACGCTTTCACTTGATAATTAAAATTTCCATTGCATCTTCACCGGTTGTTACAGCATGCATGTTTATATACTACTTATGTAATTTTGTTCATTTGCCTGTAAGTGGATAAATATCTACTTCCATACGTACTGAAAAAGGCTGATTAGATAATACTTCATAGCAAGGTTTAACGGAAATTTCCTTCCTATTGAATACAATCATAAGTTCCTTTAACACGTCAGAGGAAGACTATGTAATATAATTATAAATAAACTTATATATCTTGAAATAGAACCAAAATTACGTTGCTGTCGGTTAATTATGAAAATTATGTTCTTTACTAACTCAATATATTACAATATTATTATGTTATGTAGTAGATCTATCAGCATAATAATTTACAGTGCACATGATCAGCACCTTACAAGGATCAACCAACAATAGATAAAAAACCTACTTAATAACGAGGTTCTTACCGTAAGCCAGATCTCTGACTGAAAGGTTATTTTTTCATTAGTCAGACATAAGTACATGCTCATAATCATTATACAAAATTGAAACTGCTGCTTGAGGCTCCTCTCGACGGTACACACCCAACTAGTCAAAAGTACATTGACACTGCACGTGCACGCGAACTAATAGAAGTTTATAATAAACTATCACACGCTGGTGTACTAAGAAATCAGTTACTACAACCCAATAGACTTAACGAAAACTCATTTTATTATAGTTGAATTTCTCACCCTGAATCCATTCTTGTCGTCTGCGGTGTATCGTACGAGACGAACAGAACCATCAGGTTCGACGAGGGAGTACTCTCCACGTACTACATCACCATCCCTGTTCTCCTGGTGCTTCTGAAGGTTGCCAGTCAGCGGGTCCTCGACTCCATATGCGTAGTGGTAGTCTGGTTTCGCCTGGTGAAGTATAGAACAGCCATATAATCAGGCGGGTTATAAATTACACAAAGACCTAAACATACATAGTTTGTTTGGCGGTTTAGTTTCTTTTATTCCTGTTCCTCCTGTTCCAGCCTAATTATTGAATGTCTCTAGACTTAAAAAATGGTAAATCTACCTATTGCTCCGTGTATCACACTAAATCGTGACGCTCTATTAGTTATATTCAGCATTTATATTTTATATATGTATACGTTATAATTATTTAGATATATATCTAGAGTACAATAAAACTCGAAGGGTTTTTTTCCATGGCATATATTATATACATATATTTTTTAATTCCATTAGGGGGCAATAAAAAAACGATGATTTTTATCCATAACATTATAATAGGGTTTGTAAATTAACTTCATGAATTACATCTATTTTGTTGTTATTGCAAGAAATAAATCCGTTTCAAATCAGTGGAAAACTAACCGCTAAGAAGAAACAATGAGCTAAACATAAAATTCGTGAAATGGCTGATTATAACAGCGGCAATTACTTAAGAAGCTGATATTACAGATATCAATTTTATAAAAAGGAATACCTACCAAAGCGAAGAAAAGAAGCCACTTTTATCTATATCTATAATCAACAATTAGAAGTAATTAAAATATCGTAAATATTTTTTCTGCCATAATATTTGCTATTCAAAACATCAATACTAAAAATATTTTCCATGGCTACAATTTTAAACGGTGAAAAAGTAATACAAATGACTGTAAAAATGAAAGGAACTCACCACATAGTCAACGGTTTTTAGTCGGGCGTATTTAGCAGTTTCAGGGTTTATCCTTCCCCTTTTGTGGTCGTATCCATAGTCGGCATGCTGTCTGGCTGCGACGCCTTCCGCAGCTGGGACTTGTACTTCCACTATTTTACCACTGACAGGTCCACTAAACCGGTTGTACGAGTATCCCCCGGGAGCGTTATTGCATGAAACTGCAACCACTACGGCTAATACTGTTAACGTCTAAAAATTGCAAAAAAATTATAAGGCTTTCGTTCAAAAATTAACCTAATTAGCAAATAGCGTCCTATCTTTTGTATTTGAATTTTTAACTAAGGAACAGATACGATATACAAAATAATGACGGTTTTGAAATTGCACGCATTTCTTTATGCTTTCAGACATTTTTTTAAGATTGTTACAATATTCAACGCAAACGCAGGGAAGAAACTAAAACGACCTTCATGGTCAGGTTTGTAACACTTGCACAACAAACGTTGACAATGAAATCACAGAGAAAGTTTCCGTTACCGAAACACTGTGAAATGATATGGATACTTAACTAGTTCTTCCGTTGAAAATAATAATCGACTTAACATTTTACTATTTGACTTGAACTATTTTTTTATGTAACTAAGCGACAAACGAGCAGAGGAGAAACAATGGTAAGTGATCACCGTCGCCCATGGACATTAACCGACATGGACATGGATATTGCCGGCCAAGAAAAAGGTGAGAAGAAAGAAATAAAATATTGGCTATTAATCGGAATACAACGAATTGTTTGACGAATGACTCAAGCAAGAGGGTGAGAGCTAGCCAGCCGGGCTTCGCTGAAACGTAATAATTCTAGTAATTATATCAACACGACTTAATAACAATGCCCATAATATAATCCTTACGTAAAGTTATAGCTTCATTCACC
>DWJN01000505.1:0-23571 GCA_018248895.1 Carystus phorcus
ATAACCTGGCAAGAGGTTGTTAATTTGTTACGACTCGGTGTGATTATTAAAAAGAAAAAGTTTTCTAGTTTATTCTTTTAAATACTATATACATATGAATCAATATGGTATTCTATTTCACAAGTAACGTTGTTGCACCGCCTGTAACTTTATTTATGGGTGCTGACAAACATGAAAGTAAGTTAAAATAATATTATTTATACAAAATTTTGAAGTTTCATATTATTTACATTGCGCTTTTTGTTTCTTTTGCAGATGAAGATTTAATAAAATGGGGTTGGCCTGAAGATGTATGGTTTCATGTTGACAAAGTTTCATCAGCTCATGTTTACTTACGATTGGCACCTGTGAGTACAATTTGTTTTTGTTCTTTGTCTTAGTTTCGTATTCCTCCTTCTCTTGAAACAGACATCATAATCCTGTTTTATAAACAATACTATCATCCTTGTATATAATTATGTATCGGGAGTGACCACTTATCCTGGTCTATAAACCAACCACACCTACTAGCATTTCACACTGCTGAATAATGGATGAGGCTATTGACATCAGGCCCTGCTTATCGAAGTCACTAGGCTTTATATCAATGCATTTAATATGAATCATACTTATCCATAGTGAGTTTACTTGCCAGGAAAACCTGACCCCTTTTTAAAATAGATTAAGCACATTATGTGGGTCTCTTACCCCTTTCTAATAACAATGCATTGGTGATGATATCAGTGATACTGATGTGTCTGGATCAGATGGCTTGCTTGCTTGTATTTTAGTCTTTTAGATAGAAGAAATGTATATTTTGACTCATGCCTTTATTGGTAACACATTTCATATTAGAACCAGATTGATCCCAGTTATGTTACCTAAACATATAAATTTCAAAACGCATAAAGGCATAAATAATATAAAGGCATAAAATACTAAATGTTTATCTATTCTTTTGGGTGCTTTTGTTTTTTTCATATCTGTAATGTTTCCTAAATTTCAACCAACTAAGCTGAATTTTTTTTATATAATTCAGAGGATGGTGCATGGTTATCTATGTGCCACTCTTTTCTATAATTACAAGATACCACTACTGAATACTTACACATATTTGTTTTTAAAAAGTCAGTTTTGTTCTGATGTACTCAGAAGACCATTTCCTATCAAGTAACTTCCCTGCAAATGTTATTGCTATTGATGTAAAAATATTATAAAATACACAAAATAAATATAATCTTTATATAATTTTAGGGCCAAACCATAGATGACATACCAAACTCTGTTCTGGATGATGCTTGTCAATTGGTGAAGGCTAATTCTATAATGGGCAACAAAATGAATGATATTGATATTGTTTATACAATGTGGTCAAATCTCAAGAAAACGGCTAGTATGGAGGTAATTGTAACATATTCAGCCTCATCTTTTTCCATTATTTCTTTTTTACATAATTCTGCTACTAAGATTCAATAATAATACCCTATTATTGAAGTGCGTGGTTTTGCTGAAATTATACCATATCACCATAACATTGTGCCATAACTTTCAGGTGGGCCAAGTAGCATTCCACAAGGACAAAGATGTAAGAAAAGTGAGAGTAGCCAAAAAAAATAATGAAATTGTAAATAGGCTGCAGAAGACAAAAAGAGAAGCTTTTCCAGATTTAAGACAAGAAAGAGAAACCAGAGACAGGTTAGAGAGGGAAGATAAAAAGAAATTGTTAAGAGAGAAAAAAGAAAAAGAAAAGGATGAAGAAAAACGCAAAAAAGAAGAAGCTGAGCTAAGGAGTTACTCTACTCTAATGAAACCTGAAAATATGTCAACCAACTATGATGGAAATGATTCTGACGATTTTATGTAAAGACCAGTAAGAATACATATAAACAACAATGTTTTTTATTTTTCCTTATATCAATATTGGGGTCTCAGGTTTAGAATCAAGCCATCTCTATTGGGGTTAAGTTAGGATTTAGTTAGGATTTCGATTTTTTTTTGAGAGTAGCAAATGGCTTGATTTTAATCAGAATCAAACCATCTACACCCTCCTCTCCTATTCTTGATGTTTTGACAGTTGTGAATTGATTCTAAACTATTACCATGCATTACAGATTTTGTTTACAATAATTAAAATCAAGTTTCACATAGATCTATCCCAACAGAATTTAATGACTTTACTACCCATATTGGATAATTGCTATCTGGGTAAAGTTCACTGACAAATTTTTTAACAAAGTTTGGAAATGTACCATTACTAATATTTTCCCTCATCACTTTCATAAGGCGCATCTGAAATAAATGTTAATAACAAATATTACTACCATAATTACATAAACATAATAACTTACAAATAATTTTTAGTTTTTGAACAAAAATTATCATTACCTGAAAAGCGATATTATGCACTGATATTAAATGACAGCCAACAGTTTCAAGTGATACAATGCAGTGCAAATATGCCCTTGTGTAATTTGTGCATGTTGAACAATCACAATCTTTATCAATTGGGTTCAGATCAACTTCATATTTTTTATGTTTCAAATTAATTTGACCTTTATTGAGAAGTGCACAACCAAATCTCTGAAAAGTAAAAAATATATGTAGCTCAATTTAGTACACTAGTGTAATAAAATGATTTTTAATTTATAACTACCTACCGCAGTTCGTGTTGGATAAACACAGTCAAACATATCTACACCTAGAGCAACACATATGACAAGATCAATGGCCAGTCCAACTCCCATTAGATATCTAGGTTTATTTCTGTCCAATATGTTGGTTCCTAAGCTGACCATAGGCCAAAAATCATCTTTTGCTTCACCACCACTGCAAAAATTAATGATTATTTCAAAATATTTATGAGTGTTGTATATTTTGTCATAGACTAAATTTTATTGTCATCCTGCATATATAAAAGATTATTGAGCACGGAAAATACCTTAATCCTCCTATAGCAAAGCCATTAACATTCTTCGTCATATGCTCTCTTGCACTTTTTTCTCTCAATTCACTATTTAATAAACCTTGCACAATTGGAAATATGCTTTGTTCTGTTGGTCTACTGTGTGCTAAAATACATCTATCTAGCCATCGGCTTGTTCTGTCTGTAGCCTCTTTTATGCGATCATAGTCTTGAAATGTTGTTTGAACCACATCATCCAGTTGCATAATTATATCTGCCCCTAAAATAAAAATTATATAAATTAATCTATCAAATATTCTATCAGGTTATTAAAAGTACCAACTTAAAAAAAGAAACAGTGGTACCTATACAATTCTGAATTTCAATTGACTTTTCTGGTGTTAACATAATTTCAGAGTCATCATAAGGGGATCTGAACTTAACACCCTCCTCTGTGATTTCTGCCAGCTTTAATAAGGAAACCATTTGGAATCCTCCCGAGTCAGTTAATAATGCTCTGTCCCATCCCATAAACTTGTGAAGACCGCCTGCTTTTTGTAATACTTCAATTCCAGGTCTATTTCCAAGATGATATGTGTTTCCAAGTATAATTTCACAATCTAACTTTTTCAATTGGTCTGGTAGTAAGCCTTTCATTGTACCCTATGTATGAAATTTATTAAATTTACAAAGAGAAGACAATATAATATATGAGTAAACCAAATTGATTTGAGGTTTTTCTCTAAATAATCATATTTATAATAATATAGTATAATAATAATTATTATTTTTCTTATCCGTGTAAATGAAAAAGTTTAATAGTTGTTTTAAATGAAGACTCCATCTCACACACGTTTCATTGCATAAAACTATGTTCTTTACCTGTGTGCCCACCGGCATAAACACCGGTGTTTGTACTTCATAATGCGGTAATTTTAAAATACCCGTACGAGCTTTAGTCACATTGCACTCAGATTTTACTTTAAAAGACAAAGCTACAGATTTTGCACACATTGGTTAAAAATGTTTTATTATAATTGAAAATCCAAAAAATACAACAAATGAAGTATTAGTTCCTAAAGCCAATTCCAAGAACTTCACTCTGATATTTCTGTTTTCTGATCACGACATTTGAGACACAATGTGTCAGAGTTATGACACTGACAGTTAATGTTAGATAGGCACCACAAACATTCTTTTCGCTTTTTTTTCTTAATATGGCAATGGCGTATAACGCTCAGCCAAAGACCACCATAAACTTAGCACCTATATAAAGTCTATGATCTACGAGGTTGCTGGATTTATTAATCTTAAAAAAGTTCCGATAAAAAGCCCTGTAGTAGTTTCGGTTTGGTTAACAGGACATATGTCATACTGTTAAGAATAATAAGAAGTATATTAAAATTGCTGATTGTATACCTACCTATCAAAATCAAACCAAGATAAGCAAACACACGGTTAAGGTATCTTTCCAGTGTATTAACAGTACCTATGCTGTTATGGTTAAACATAAACTATCTATGGTCACTATGGTGTTTTTTCAGTCATATATCGTCTAAATTTAAATGGACTCATACTCGGATTCTTGTCGTCACGTAGGTATATACAATTAGAAACAAAAATGGCATTCAAACTTACCGTAGTATACCTATAAACAGCAAAATAATATCTTCCTTTTTATGAATCAGTGAAGTGAGTTTTTATAAGTGAGTGAATAATTATACTTTAAATGTACATAAATCTGTAGTGGCAATGAGTCGCACATTATCCATGCCAAATTAATATTTGATCACCAGCTGAAATTTAAATTAAATAAGAAAATTTAATAAAAGGTCAAATTATTTAAACAAGATTTAGCATGACATCATATTCCTGCAAGAATTACTTGATAATAAACGAATGATGTTATTATGTCATATTTGTTAGTGATTTATGCAAACTAGAAGCATTATGAACAAGAAACAATACTTTAAACTCTAAAGAGCTAAAAATTTTTACGGCACTACTCTATAGTATTTTCTTATAGTCTGT
Source organism: Carystus phorcus (assembly GCA_018248895.1). Taxonomy (NCBI): domain Eukaryota; kingdom Metazoa; phylum Arthropoda; class Insecta; order Lepidoptera; family Hesperiidae; genus Carystus; species Carystus phorcus. The sequence continues at coordinate 4,913 of DWJN01000505.1, forward strand.
TTTTTAAATCAAATGTCAAATGTCAAGCTATAGAAATCTAGTCAATGCGATACATTTTTTTTGTAAGAGGAAAATCTATGTTTCAAGAATGCGTGATTTAACCTATCTTTAAAAAATCCAAAAACTTGTGAGCTCAAAATTGTGTTTCATCTTTCTTTTATTTAGTAAAACTACTTTTCTGTGTCATTACTTTCCGGCATAAAAAGCCTAACATAATAATAAGTGAATGGGATGTTATATTTTTACAGATGTAATGTCTAATGAAATATGTACGCAATTTGTAAGTAGAAATATTTCATTCACTGTTACCATATAAGAGTTGATATGTTTATCCGTTTGTTAAAATTAGTTATACCGATATTAACTCAATCGACAACCTCGTATTAAATGACGAACTATTTCGTTCGTTCTGTTACCACGTGCCATATTCTGTGGATTCCGTCAGGAGTTCGAGTCCTACTGAGACGATAATTACTCGTAACTTGCTTTTTTTTGTAGTTTCTTGTTTTTATAAAGTTCTTGGCTATATCTATTAATAATTTTTGTATTTGTATTTCTTGTAATTTAAATTTTTATGATGTAAAAGCAAAAATATTTTTTTTTTATAAAAATTATTTGACATGAAACAACACTTGGTATTTTCGTCTCATAATGTAGATGTTTGAATGGCTTTGGTGGCAGTGTATCAGACTTTTGCTTTGAATGATTTTCATTGATCATGGTTCAAATCTTGATGCATGTGTTTTATTTTTCATTTTTATTTTAATAACATTGATTTATTTTCAGTATCTTAATAAATTAAATAAAGTTATTATGAATGATTTTTAAATACAACATATAATTTTTTTTACCAATGAATTCAAAAGAGTTTAAGTCAAAAAAAAAGGTGAAAAAAAGTAAAGTAAATTTGAAAAATGGAGGACAACAGGTATTTGTGTTACCACCAAACTTGTTGCAAAAGTTGGGAATCAATTTGGGGAATGTGGAAAGCACCCCTAACTCACCGGATTTTGGATGCAAAATATCAAGTAAGTTTGCTTTAGTAACAGTAGGAAGAACAAATTAAATATTGTCAAATATATTTTGTTATCAATTTCATATTTTAAAAATAAACAATTTCTTTATGAACATATACATATATGTTTTTTGCCAAAAAATTGGTACATGTCAAAGTAAGCTTACCTTTGATTTGTATTGCTATATGTAGCCATTTGGGTATGAGGTAGTAATCTGTGTAATGTATAATGATAATAAAACCCATTGATTAAACTATTTTATTGATTACCCTTTTCATTAAAAGAAACATTATTTTAATATTATCAAGGTAACACCAATTTTAACACTAACCACATCACATAATATAACTAGATTGGACAATCGAAATGTTTTATGTGGACTCAAAATCTGACAATTTGATCACTCAACATCTGATTAAAAAAATTCAAGATCTTTGGGTTGGTCATAATGAAATTTATAAGAATTCCTTGAGGTTGGGGGTAATGTAAGAGTAATGTGAATGTGTGAAGAGATGTATTAGTAAATTAGTAACTCACGAGTAGTAAATAAGTAAATTAAACTATGCAGACTTAGGTGGGTAGGGTGGCTAGTTATAATTATGTATACTAACTTTCATACTCATTCTCATAATTGTTTTCAGCTTGTATCCCGAATGCTAATTATGGGCATAGTTCATCAAATACAGAATCTGAATCAAACATGAATATTGTTAATAATGACACTTCTATTATAAAAACAGCAAATTTAATGAAAGAATCAGTTTTTCTGAGTCCCACATTTAACACTGCAAACTTAAATAATACCACAATTTCACATATTGGGGGGTATGAAGAGGCACCCAATGCTGAAATTAAATGTACACTTGAAAAAAACAAAAAAGGTTTTGACATTAAATTTACTTCCTCCAATATTATATCGAAACATGAGTTCCTAAACAATGAGAAAGTGGAACAAAAGTGCGCTGATAGTAAATATGATGTGGATTTTTCAGTTCAAAATAATACTTCACAAATAAATGGACCTAGAACATCCGAAAAATTTGTTTCGCAAAATGAATCGAAAAAAGTAATCAACATTATATCCGAAGAAACTGTTTCTGTAGCAAAATTAAATGAGTTAAAAGTTTTGCAAATACCAGCAACTAATACAATGATACCTGCATCACTAAAGACTATAATAGGAAAAAAAAGCATAAAAAATTTATTAACACAATCTCAAACCATACCCTCTCTAACCGGGGATACTGCAGACAATATTGGTATACAATCAAGCAGGTCTAATGACAATGGTAATCAGAGTGTAATGTCTAAAACAGAAAGTAAAGTCAACACGGATCTAGAAATATATTCCAATACTGAAAAGTTCTGTAACTCTAGTAACATTGAAAATCACTTGTCAAGTAGTGAAATTAATAAGCAAGGTTTTAATAATAGAGAAGAAATAATAGATATAAATAATTCTGTTGATAATGACACTACTCAAGGTATTAGTAACACAGTTAACAATAAAAGTTTTGATAATACAGTTGTTGAAAGCAACTCAGATTTTAGTTTAAGTGAAACCGAGTTTAATGTTGCTAATGAAGTCATTAGTGAAAAATCAATGTTGATTGGTAATGATTTTGCTGACAATATGACTTCACCAACAAATAATCATATCCAAGAGCAGTGTTCAAATGCTAATCATCCCTTATTGAATAACAATAATAAAGGTGTACAACAAGTTAATGGTAGTAAAGCACAGCCAGATAGACTGAATGATATTAACCAGTATTGTACATTGAACATTATTAATAGCAATAATAATACATGGAATCATAATAAATCAGATATTCAACACAGTTGTGTTGGTGATGATCAACAAAAGAACACTGAAGCAAATTGTTCAAGAAGTGATAAAGATTGTCATATACAAGAATTTGGAGTTGGTTTTATTGATACATCATTAGAACAAGAAAACATAGTAAATTATCCAAAAAAATGCATTTCTGTTACATTAGAAAACGATGAAAGGACTGTTGACAAACAAGAACATGACTTAATTGATGATAATGAAAGTTTGAAATCTGTAGAAAAACGTTCATTCTCTGATACTATTGATGACCAAGATATCAATAAACTGAGTTTGTCTTTAAATCCTAACAGAAATAATTTAATGTCCAAATCATATATTCAAGGCGTAGAAAAGCCTGGTGGAGGCAAAATAGATACACAAAAAAGTATAAGTCTAAAAACCTATTCTAACAATAATAAACATAAATTACGTGGGAAATGTTTTTCTCTAGAGGAAACGAATTTAAATCTAAAGTTTGACCACAATTCTAATATAGATTTAAGTGAAACAAGAACTATTGATTTAGTTGATTGTCAGCAATTTTGTAAATGCTGTGATTATGGTGTCTTGGACTATAATCAAATTGAAAACAATTATGAACATATTCACTTTACAAGAAAAAAACCCATAGACTGCAGTCCAGATTTAATTTTTGCTATATATGATAATGAAGCAACATATATTGCAGAAACTAGAGAAAATCTTGATCATATAGAAGACAATGCTGATCAACCAGATACAGTCTATTTAGAACACTATATTTGCTGGTGTAATGCTGATTCAATTAAAAATAAATTTGATACTGAGCTAGACAAATTTCAGGAAACAAAAGTGTTCCATCTTTGCTCTCAGGATGGAGAAGTAGATAAAGACAGTAATTCAATAATAACCAGTGATAACCGTGGTGAATATCACAGTAATGATCAAACTGAAGTCTCAACAGTAAATGATATTGATAATTCAAATATTAAATTTGTAAGTGTAATAGAAAGTTGAATATAAAATATTCTGTAATATTTTCTATTTACTAACTTTTACGATAATGTTCTTTACAGTGTTTTAATTATTTAACCAGTATAATGAATATGAAAGAAGATACAAAAACAGATAAAAAAATCCCAAACATATCTGGAAATAACAGCAGCCAATTGGATTTACAAAACCGAGCAAAGGTAATTTGGTATACATAATAGATTCATTGATCCTGAATGTGGTAAAATTTTATAATATTTGTATATTTTATGTTGATTACAGAAACGCAAAACGCTTGATAATTCTGCTGAAGTGTCTGATAATAAAAGAGTAAAAAATCATGATGTTAAGGAAGAAAATTCAACACAAATTCAACTGCAAGGTGAAGTCGTAAAAAATGGTTTCAAAGGTTGGAAAGCAAATAATAATTCTGTAAGTAAATATATGTTTATACCACTAGTAATAGTTTGTTAAGAAATGTTATATATATATATTTTTAATATTAACTTGTCCATATATCTATTCATAAAATAGAATGGTTAGTTATGCTGATGTACATAGAGTATATATACTTTCACTACTATAATATAAAATAATTAATAATGTTATTAGACAATAGAAGACCATCAGAATGACGCAACTGCTCAGCAATACGTGAAATGTGCTATTTGCGGCACTAATGTGATCAGTGGCGAATGGTCGTCACATATCGGATCGAAACATGATTATATTGCATGGCAGGAAGGAGAACAACCTCTGGTAAGGAATAACAATTAAATTTATATTTGTACTCTTTTAAGTCTTCAGGGAAGTTCGGGGCTCCATTCTCAATTCAAAATCAATCTCCATTGCTTTTGTGCGCATGTCGGTTGTGGTTGGGTTCTGTACCACGCAAATAAATTCCAAGGGTTCTAATAAATGATGGTACGGTATTTTAACCCGCCTGGCTAGCTACCATACTTCTAAAATTAATTGTGAAATGTTTTTGCATGTTTCGGTTCTGCTAACAGAGAGTCCATAGTACCTTTCAGTTTTATTTTTGACCGGCAAACATAGCCTGCCCTGTTCTCTGTGATTTATTGAACGCTTATAATTTAACAGTTACTACATTCGTTGCTATAATAACCGTTGATTCAGAGATACAAAGGCTACTACAATATATGAATCGTCATAATCCCGCTTCGTTGGACGTAAGGCCAGGGTATCAGAACATGCCTAAACAGCCTGCTCATAAGAGATGATAATAACATTATCCCTGCACCGAATTATATAACATAATTACGTATCTATAACATTTGCGTTATAAGGCTGCTTCTAATTGTAGTTCCATATTTAACCCTAGTTTAGCCGCGATTACGATTCATGCAACTGTGTTGGAACATGTATCGTCCTTACTCTTTATCATATTAAAATATTATCTCTACTTGTTTATATTTACAGAATCTGGAGGACGAAGATGCAATCAAAGACCATTTGCACCATATTGTTCAAGAGTTGGGGCACTTAGAGTGCAGCAACTGTGGCTTAATTAGGAAATATCCAAAAGCATTTTTGCATCATATTAAAAGTTGCTATAGCTCTTCGGTATGCCTTTATATCTATTTGTTTATAGTGTGTATGATAACTAATGACATGCTAGCGATAACAGTCATATTACATTTAGTAAGTACATTTCGATAGCCGGTTAATATACTACGTAGGTACATATAACTTTTCTATATTTATTTAAATGCGAGTGCAACATGTGATTACGTTTGATTGAATATATTTTCATTCGAAATCTAATTTTTTGATTGTAATTATATAAAATTGTATATATTGATATTGACCATTGAATTAGGTTCTAACTTGTGTCTGGCGTAACATGGATGCTTAGATCAAAGAATGCTATAACTTTAAAAATAATAGTATTATTAAGTACTTATTATTAATATCTGTTAAACTTAAATAATTCATAGTATTTTTATTTATATGATGGACAAATAAGCAAAGCCTAATAATGTTTTAACTGTCCAGCTTTTATTTTGACCGCGAAGTTAATTGAAGTTGGGGGAAAAAGGAAGTGTTAAAACCACTTCTAAGACTTCATCCTTCTCGGCCTCGTCTTGTTCCGGATATCTTCCTATTATTGTTACATTGCCCTGTGCCTTTACGGTGGATCTTCATGTATTAACTTGTGGTGCAAGTTAAAAGGGCCAGGCAAATTGGTCATCCTAACCTAATGCGTATTGTATCCAAACTTTCTTTTCATTCATTGCAGGATGGGGCACAACTTCCGTATCATCTAATTAAAATAATTGAAGCTCAAGCAGTTATTAACTGTGATGACTGTGGCCATAAATGCAAAAATTCTACGGAATATGCTACACATAAATGTGTTAGTAAGTCTGTAAGTGAGGTGGTGTTTTTGTTTATGTTACTTAAAATGAATAAAAATAAGTTATTTTACATTTCAATTTAAACGGCTATTGCCTATCATTGTATTTTCATGATCACGGCGAGACCCAGTCAATCAGTACAGGTGACCATGATCCGGTCGATATATCGGTATAAAATAAATAGATCGTAAATACCCGTTCGAGTTGAAATGTTAATATCTGCGATGATAAAAGTTTAAAATAATAAATTAATTTATGTTATTTAACCTATGAAAAGTTTATAGGTAAACATAATAACCACATCCTTGCCGATCGAAGTTTTTCTAACACCTTAATAAAGTAGTTGGTTCACTCTTTCTAGGGCCTGAGTACTCGTAAATCTATTGATAGTGCACAGGACATTTCGACCAAAGTGACTTGCGGAGTTTGCAAAGGGGAGCTGATGTCACATCAGTGGATAGATCACATACAGCGAGAGCACAACTATCGAGCGTGGCGAGAAGGTGACCCGCCGCTGGTAAGATCTATGAAACATACCTATACGATGTATACATTTATTTTTGTATTATGAACTTGGTAAAAAGAAGGAAACAAGCAAAGAAGTTTCGTTACAAAACTGATTAAAGAATAACAAATTGAATAAGTAAATAATTTTGCTGTACAGTAGTACAGAACCATTCAGGCTTTATTTCAGACACCAAAAGAGCGGATTATATCAAACATTTTGAAGTCTGTATGTAATGATTTCTGTTAAAGTACTTAAGAGATTTGAACACATCGTTTAATAGAAATAAACGTCTCCAATAGTGTGTTAAACAGCATCGCGTTGAAATATGATAGGTAGTCATAAGTCACCTTGTGAATGGGTTCCTTTTTTAAATATAATGTTATTTTCAGAATTTTCAAGACGAGGAATCTGTTCGAAAACACTTGTATGCAATTCTTCAAGAGCACGGCCCTCTCGTTTGCTCCAAATGTGGCAAGTCCCGCAAATATGTCAAATTGTATCTGCAACATATGGAAAGTTGTACGGGAGCAAAGGTAATTTTATATTACGTTTATTTAAATAAATGTAAGGTATGATTTATTGTAGCAGGCAATGGTTGCAACATAAGTTAACATATTTTTGATTCAGGAACCTGAAAATCTTTTGGACACATCCTGTGCGGAGTGGGAGTCCGTTTTAGACACGTCCCTAGATACTGGACCGGAGAGTACCAAGTTGGTTAAATGTGGACAGTGCCAACAAGAGATGGAGTCCAAGAAGTGGATCGATCACATAAAGGACAACCACGAATATGTGTCGTGGCAGGAGGGGACCACTCCTGTCGTAAGTACAATTATATATATCCTTAAAGGGAATTTGGGTGGCCGAGTTTTATATAAAAAACGACAGACATGGCAATCGCTTGCCAATTTAAATTCTAATAAATTAAAGTTGAAACATATTTTAATATTCTATTTAGATGCGCTAAAACAATAAAATAAAATTTCCTTATACGTAATATGATAAAAGGAGTCAAGTTCGCTATTTTGGCTGTTTCGTGTGTATATAATATTTTAGCTTAGCCGGTTGAATATATCTGCTTCAATACTGAGTTGCAAAATTCCACCTGAACAAACACACATATATAGACATCGCAGTTAAATAAAAGATATTAAACATGGTTGGTTCCTTCTAATAGGGTATTTGACAAGTTTTTAAAACATTTAACATTACTTAGCAGAACCTGAAGAATCTACAAAAAGTTATTATTTTTAATTCTGATATCATATTATCATCATTATTTGAATAACTCGCCAGAACGTTACTAATGGCGTCTTAATACCACCGGTGATATCATTTAATTGTGAAATAGAAAATAAAGTACAATGTATGTTTATGGTCGCAAAAATGAAATAGTAATTCAACGATCGATTGAAAGTTGTAAGAAATGTATTATTCTGAAGTTCCTAGTCTAGTTAGTCCATATCAAGTATGATTTGAATCATAGTTTCAATTGTATTATTCATTTGTATTACTATGAAAAAGTGTGATTTAGCAAAATACTGTTCCAGAATACTTCTGATGATGAAATCGTACGGCGATACTTGAACGTGGTCGTGCGGAAGGTGGGCTCCCTGGAGTGCTCCAAGTGTGGACTTGTCCGGAAGTACGTCAAGAGCTACTTGTCCCATATCGAACATTGTACGGGAACATCGGTATGTACGCACTAATCTACTACTGTTTACTCTAATTTATTGCGTAAATTATATATAAGCTACATTGTCAATTTATAAATTAAAACGGTCTGATAGCACCGATTCTTTAATGTCGATTAATTTTGTTCTCTGATATAACATCATGGTGACTTTTCTGATTGCAGGAGTCTGATGTCCACAACACCAATAACACTTCACAATTAGACAACACGGCGGATGCAGATGCTTCTCCTCGACCATATACTTTATCACCGCCGACAACAGATATACAGGTAGAGGTTATATGACTTTGTTTTATTTTTTCATAACCTTAATCCTTTTTTATGGTAAAGCTTATTCATTACATAATGAAGCATGAAGGACCAAGTAGTTACAAATTGATACTTATTTGGCAGTTACAACCAGTTACCACAGTAAATCATAAGATATGTTATTTAATCTATGAAAAGTATATATATTTGTTTATATTAATATATTATTATATAATAACATGAATGCACGAAATTGTTATAAGATACACCGCAGTTGTAGAATTTGGGAGCAATATAGAAGGCTTACTGAAATCACACTTCTAGGGTGCTTTTCCACCAAGGATGTGTGAGGATGCGTAGCGAGGAATGTGTCTGTTAAGAACCAATGGGATCTCTTCATTTATCTTGCGTCGCTTAGTACAGGTTCTACGGAAACGGCTTAGCGGAGCGGGGTTTCCATTCGTACAAAATAGATGGGGAGAGCGAGAGATATGTGTGAGACGCCGCACCGCGCCGGCCAGAGGTCCCCACCACACCTCACTCCGTCCGCTCGCATCTGGACAGAGGTCGCTATACATCCTCGCATCGCGCATTTATGCACCGTTTCACAGCGTTGTTACGCATCTTCGCATCGCTCAGCAGTCTAGCACATATGTGGTGGAAACACTCACAACGTTTTCCAAAACGAGGCAAGGCGTAGCCTTGCTACGCATTCTCGCACCGCTTAGCTATCTCGTACATCCCTGGTGGAAACGCATCATTACCGATCGTAACTTTTCTTACACCTTAATAAAATAGTTGGTTCACTCTTTCTAGGGTCTGAATACTTCTAAATCTATTGATAGTACACATGACGTTTCGACCAAAGTGACTTGCGGAGTTTGCAAAGGGGAGCTGATGTCACATCAGTGGATAGATCACATACAGCGAGAGCACAACTATCGAGCGTGGCGAGAAGGTGACCCGCCGCTGGTAAGATCTATGAAACATACCTATACGATGTATACATTTATTTTTGTATTATGAACTTGGTAAAAAGAAGGAAACAAGCAAAGAAGTTTCGTTACAAAACTGATTAAAGAATAACAAATTGAATAAGTAAATAATTTTGCTGTACAGTAGTACAGAACCATTCAGGCTTTATTTCAGACACCAAAAGAGCGGATTATATCAAACATTTTGAAGTCTGTATGTAATGATTTCTGTTAAAGTACTTAAGAGATTTGAACACATCGTTTAATAGAAATAAACGTCTCCAATAGTGTGTTAAACAGCATCGCGTTGAAATATGATAGGTAGTCATAAGTCACCTTGTGAATGGGTTCCTTTTTTAAATATAATGTTATTTTCAGAATTTTCAAGACGAGGAATCTGTTCGAAAACACTTGTATGCAATTCTTCAAGAGCACGGCCCTCTCGTTTGCTCCAAATGTGGCAAGTCCCGCAAATATGTCAAATTGTATCTGCAACATATGGAAAGTTGTACGGGAGCAAAGGTAATTTTATATTACGTTTATTTAAATAAATGTAAGGTATGATTTATTGTAGCAGGCAATGGTTGCAACATAAGTTAACATATTTTTGATTCAGGAACCTGAAAATCTTTTGGACACATCCTGTGCGGAGTGGGAGTCCGTTTTAGACACGTCCCTAGATACTGGACCGGAGAGTACCAAGTTGGTTAAATGTGGACAGTGCCAACAAGAGATGGAGTCCAAGAAGTGGATCGATCACATAAAGGACAACCACGAATATGTGTCGTGGCAGGAGGGGACCACTCCTGTCGTAAGTACAATTATATATATCCTTAAAGGGAATTTGGGTGGCCGAGTTTTATATAAAAAACGACAGACATGGCAATCGCTTGCCAATTTAAATTCTAATAAATTAAAGTTGAAACATATTTTAATATTCTATTTAGATGCGCTAAAACAATAAAATAAAATTTCCTTATACGTAATATGATAAAAGGAGTCAAGTTCGCTATTTTGGCTGTTTCGTGTGTATATAATATTTTAGCTTAGCCGGTTGAATATATCTGCTTCAATACTGAGTTGCAAAATTCCACCTGAACAAACACACATATATAGACATCGCAGTTAAATAAAAGATATTAAACATGGTTGGTTCCTTCTAATAGGGTATTTGACAAGTTTTTAAAACATTTAACATTACTTAGCAGAACCTGAAGAATCTACAAAAAGTTATTATTTTTAATTCTGATATCATATTATCATCATTATTTGAATAACTCGCCAGAACGTTACTAATGGCGTCTTAATACCACCGGTGATATCATTTAATTGTGAAATAGAAAATAAAGTACAATGTATGTTTATGGTCGCAAAAATGAAATAGTAATTCAACGATCGATTGAAAGTTGTAAGAAATGTATTATTCTGAAGTTCCTAGTCTAGTTAGTCCATATCAAGTATGATTTGAATCATAGTTTCAATTGTATTATTCATTTGTATTACTATGAAAAAGTGTGATTTAGCAAAATACTGTTCCAGAATACTTCTGATGATGAAATCGTACGGCGATACTTGAACGTGGTCGTGCGGAAGGTGGGCTCCCTGGAGTGCTCCAAGTGTGGACTTGTCCGGAAGTACGTCAAGAGCTACTTGTCCCATATCGAACATTGTACGGGAACATCGGTATGTACGCACTAATCTACTACTGTTTACTCCAATTTATCGCGTAAATTATATATAAGCTACATTGTCAATTTATAAATTAAAACGGTCTGATAGCACCGATTCTTCAATGTCGATTAATTTGGTCTCTGATATAATATCATGGTGACATTTCTAATTGCAGGAGTCTGATGTTCACAACACCGATAACACTTCACAATTAGACAACACGGTGGATGCAGATGCTTCTCCTCGACCAAATACTTTATCACCGCCGACAAGAGATATGAAGGTAGAGTTTATATGACTTTAATTTGTTATTTCAAAACCTTAATGCTTATGGTGAGGTTTCCTCATTACATAATGTAGCTCGAAGGACCAAGTAGTTACAAGTTGGTACACATTTTTCAGTTACAATCAGTTAACACAGTAAAATGTGGTGTCTGCCAAAAAGAAGTTAAGGATTCAAATTGGATCACTCACATAAGTATGAATCACGAATACATCGCCTGGAAAGAAAAGTATGCACCTATAGTAAGTATATTTATCTATAGGTAAATAAAATTAACTATAGGCTCGATAATACTGCTGCAGTAGTTGCAACGTATTTGTCGTTTAATATAATATTATTAGTTACCAGCCCTTCGCCTAGCGTTCTAGACTGTATTTTTTTGTTTTACTTGTCTCTGCCCCAATATAAAATAAATACTATTCATTTATTATAGGCATTATACAAAAATTTATGAATACAACAATTTTTGTTTTTCTAGAAGTTAGAAAATATTCGTTTAATGCAATACGGTAAATAAATCAGACTAAATATCATTCATCATCTGTTAACACAGTCTCCTTCGTAATTTGTATCTGTTATATGTCACGGGAACAAATTCATTGTCCGGGATGCAAAATATTGTAGGGACATATCCAGAGATAAGCAACATACATGCATCATCTAAATTTGATTAATTTCCCGTACAGACACACAATAATTAACAAATATGTTTTTGTCTCTGTATCGATAGGAAAGCTTAATATGTATTTTCAAATTATATTTAATGTACAGATTGAATCCGTACAGCTGTGCTATGTAATAGTAAGAGGTTTTGATTATAATTAAATTATTTCTAGTAGTACACTTACTAATGTGATGAACTGTTCCTTGTAGGATGTAAATAGCTACGAGGCGATTTGTCTACACTTAACGGACGTTATAAAAGATATCGGTTCCTTGAAGTGTATCGATTGCGGAAGAAGGAGCAGATTCGCTAAGGCTTTTTTGTTGCACGTAAAGACTTGCTACGGGAAAACAGTAAGTACGGGCGTGAACAGGGGGACAATCACAAATGTTATGTATTGACAATGGCAGATGGCAGGCGTTCTCTAATGTACAATTGTTAATTGTATAGTTTCTTTGGGATGTAACTTTTTGACAAATGAATTCCGGTCAAATATCGATCTCAGAATGGGTTGCTGTAAGTGCTCATAGGCTATTTAATAAATACTGAAGGAATGATTACTAAGCTTAACTTGTCAGTCAAGGGGCGTAGGGATGTTCACTTCATTGGGTAAATTAGATGTATGTTGTTAGATGTATGTTGGTATAATGAAGTTTGAAACCTATAGCCCAATTGGTGGCAATGCAATAAAGTAAAACGGTGTAAAAAGACCTCTTCTTCTGGGTCGCAGTTGTATTAGTGACTCCTCTGGTGTTGCTCAAGCCCATAGCCGACTTTGTCCACTTACCATCGGGTGGCGCATTTACCTATATGTCATCCGTCATGTCATAAAAAAATCTGCAAAGTTAGGTGTCTCATGTTGCATTCCAAGTCAGTGTTCATATTTATAGATAAAGATGTCTATTGACTTGTATTCTGTACGTATATGTTACTCGCGGCGCGGAACAGAACGAGAGATTACTTATATTTCTCTTGTGAACTTTTCAGTACGTTGACATGGACGATGATCAATGTGATTCCGATATAGAGGCGTCGGATACTAACAACGACACCAGTTGTGTGGACGAGAGAGATGGCGCGAGGGTCGTGAAGTGCGCCGCGTGCTCGCAGCAGATGGAGGCGCGGCTGTGGCTTGATCACATACATACACAACATAACTACGTCGCCTGGCAAGACGGGGATATCGCTCTTGTAAGTCTTTCCAACATATAACTTGTATATTTTATCATCTTTATTGTTTTATTGTTGTGTGTCCTATTTTTAAAGTTAAAATAGTTCGTCTGTAATGTTGTTTAGCAGTAGAAATTCTTATAGCTTACCCGGTGGTTAGGAATCTGTTTCAACTTTCAAATAGAGATTTAAAGTGTAAACTAGACTTTTCAATTTTGACATTAGCTGTTATACAAAATGTATGTGTAATGCGTATTATATTAAATGCAGGATTTGGAAAATGAAGAAGTAATGGTTACTCACTTGAAAAGCATATTGCGCAAGATTGGACGGCTAACATGTAGCAAGTGCGGCCTGCGTCGAAGACAAGCCACGCCCTTTTACACTCACATTAAAGGATGCGAGGGACCTACGGTTTGTATATTTTTGTCGATGAACAATATGTCACTGCCATGGAATACATGTGTGACCGTACGTTTAAATATTAGTATTTAGTTTAACTTTTACACCCTTAAAAGTACCACAGATAGACGTATTCTACAAGCATTCTTTATAAGTTGATTTTCAAAATAAAATTAGAGAAGTTACGAGTGAATAAAAGTAAGTATTGAAAAATGCCTTAAAGTAATAAGTGAGTACATTGAATGGTGTATTTATAAATAAAGATATGTGACATGCATATGAAATGAAATCGTAAATCGTGACAATGCCGTAAAAATAAACATGGTGGTAAAAAATGTATATTATTTTCAGGAATCCTTGGGATCTTTAAATAGTGAGGATCCTGTGAAGTGCGCTGTGTGCCACGCGGAGGTAGCGGCCAATGTATGGATCAACCACTTGGCCAAAGAGCACGATTACATGGCCTGGAAAGAGGGCGACGTTGCATTGGTAAGGAATAACTTACTTATTTTACGTAGGTTTATAATATGGGATTTTAAATAGCTATCATGTTACTGAAATTGCTAGTAGCAATTGTTTTTGGCTTTCGTTAAGTGAACTGTAATTTCAATAAATAAATCATTTGAAATTGACTTTTTGAATTCTCTACGTGAAAATGTATATAGTTATAACAAAGTTTGATTAGACCAAATATAAGTAATTAAATGACGAAGTTGACGAATGAATGATGGATTAACGTGTGGCCTAACTGAAAAATAATGTTAATAAAGCGTCACATAACTTTTTATGTGCACCTTCGAATTCGTTCTTTAACAGGCTTTGATGTCTCTTAAAAAATATAATTCTAAAATGTTTTCTTCAGAATACGGATGATGAGACTTCAGTTAAAGATCATTTGTACAAAATTTTACATATTGCCGGTGATCTGATCTGCAATAAGTGCGGGCAGAGCCGCAAGTACGTCAAATCGTATCTACAACACGTTCGTGGTTGTACGGGCTCCGAGGTAAGTGTTGCTCAGTGACCGAATTCCTAAAATTCTATTAGAATGGACGAAACCTATTGAGCAGGGACTCACAAGTTGTGACTCCACGTACCAAAAAACCTTTAGTTTGGATAACCTGCCGCGCGATATAGTTATATGATAGATAAATATATTTCTCTGATTGTAGCTGTTTTTGATGTTTCAAGTAAAAGATTTATCGGGTCGAGTTGTGATCGAATCGTTCTCAAATCCCAGACAACAAAAAGGAACCGATCCCAACGTTTAGGAGTTTAGTGACAAATACACCATCAGAAGAATTATATTGTAATTATATAAAGATATTCCATTATATTTTTTTCATTTAGCGTGTCCATGTTGACCACTATCTTGACAGACTCATTGTGTCATCTGTGTGGATTTATTATCGTAATCATTAGGTTAGGTAGAAGATAGGTTACGATACAAAAAACTTTATAATATTTTTAGTTAATAATTAGATAATATACAAATACATTTAACAAAGGGTATTTAAGATAATTCTAAACCTTATTTGTATATCTCCTCATCCGATATGATATTTTTTCGTTTAACAACATGAATTTTTGCATGACTACTTTTCAAATTTAAGGAGTCAACGCAAGGTACGACTAAAGCGCTCGAACCAAAGACAGAGTCGACAGGAGTCGTGACGTGTGCTCTCTGCCAACAAGAAATGGATGAGTCCATGTGGATGGGCCATATAGCCAAAGAGCACAATTATGTGTCTTGGAAACAAAACTCCCCTCCTTTGGTAAGTTTATATAAGTTTCTCCTACTGACACCCAGAGATTGTGACGTGGTAAATGAAACACAATAGGCATTGCATTGAGTTTTTTTTGTAATATAGTTTAAACTATGAATATTAATTGTAAATGAAACGATAGTGCATTAAATTTGTGAAAATTATATAACTGGTAAATAAATACCAAATAAGATTAATATTGCAAAAATGGAATTTGTTTATGAATTTGATTCATTGACAGTGATTCATTTTTTTATTGATAAACAATAATTTATAAACAGTTGCATTGACATTGTAGAATAGTAAAGTTATTATTTGTGTATAGAAAATCTTAGTACAAAATAGTATAATTGGAAAAACGTTTTATTTCAAGGCATTTAAAGATGAAAACGCATTGCGGGACCACTTGTACAACATCGTACAAACAATCGGCAGTCTGACGTGCAGTAAGTGCGGGCTGGTGCGCAAGTACGCCAAATCATATTTACTGCATATAGAATCATGTCAAAAGGTTACGTGGGTAAGTTCACATATTTAAGTATTACATTTCCTTCAAATTGCATTTAAATAATAGGACTATTGAAGCGGCTTTTATTTTAGTGGAATAAAATATTTAATAGTCTGTTGACATCCTTTCTTTACCTCTTTATGATTGAATATATATTAAATTTATTTGAATGACCTATCTAGTAAGAATCCCTGAAAGTTGCTACCGATCCACGGATTAATATTACACGTTAACTTTAAAAATAGTACTTAAAAATTTTGTATGTTTCACAAAGTTTAGATTTCTAGTACTTAGAGTGTGAGCTAAGCAGGCGAATGTATGGATAGACATGGCAAGACGAAAAGGGTTCGTTGTTTACTTCGAAACCCCGAAGTGTTATGTTATTTTTCTCTCTCTTTACCTTTTGATGTTAATAAAGTATGTAGTTATGAAAAATCCAAGATTGAAAATGTACGTAATTTTATTTTCAGAGAAGTATAAATACGATTATAAATAAAATGAAGAAAGAGAAGGGCGACATGGTGCGCTGCGCGGTTTGCTCCGCCGAGATGGACAACACGGAGTGGGTGGAGCACATCGCCGGCCAACACACCTACCTCGCGTGGAGAGACCGCGACCCGCCCCTCGTAACAAATAATATTACTGTTATATACCCTAGCTCAGTGTTTGTTAACCTGTGGTCCGTGGATCTATGGGGGCCCGCTGTCTTATCTATGGACATTTAAATCAACATCAGCAAATTCACATTAATACGGCATTTGTAATTTTTGAGAAAAAGTTATTTTTTTACAATACTAAAATGAAGATTTTTTTTGTTTTGTGAATGTGAAAGATGTTTTGGAAACCTCTATATTAGTTGTATGATAAATAATATTTACTAAAATAATGTACGCTTTAAAACTTTATTGAAAATAAATTATAATATTTGAATTACTTTTGGCGAATTGACCCAACTGCATATGACATCATCGTACCTTATGTTGTGACCTTGTGACCCAGCAGAGTGCTCGAATTATTGATGTTATTTCAGAATCTAGAAGACGAAGACGACGTTCGCAGGCACTTAAGAAACATTATACAGGAAGAGGGTTACCTAAAGTGTCCCAAGTGTAAGCTTCACCGGAAATATGCTAAACTATACCTGCAACATGTCAATAATTGTGATGGAATGGTAAGAGTTCAAACGAGAATCATCACTAAACTGTCCTGTGACTCTTGTCTGTTTCTGCCGAGCGAAGTATCACGGATAGATGGGATACTTGGGGAGATGTATGCTTATATAATCATAGAATAGAGAGTATGATTATGAAGAATAATTTTATGATTAAAGACCATATTGACATTACATGTTATTGTCATGTAGTCTCAATATTATATCAAAATTTATAATACTATGATTCTATCATCATCATTTTTCTGCTCATTTTCCATTTTTTATGGGGTCGGCGCAATATTTCCTCTTCCATTCTTATATAATACTATAGCTTTATATAATACAATAATATATTTAATGTAAAATTTATCTATTGTTTTTCATTGTAGGAAGAAGATTGTGTCGAAATGAATGATACGGTGAACGAAACGGAACTGTCATCTGGAAATATTGATGCGGAGGAAGCCGATGGTGCAGTGATAGTAAAGTGCGGTGTTTGTGCGCAGGAGGTAGTCAAGTCGAAGTGGATCCCTCACATACAGAAGGAGCACAAATATCTTGCTTGGGAGGAGGGGAAGGAGCCTATTGTGAGAACTGAATTTGTTTACTATAATTGTATCATTACAAATCATTAATTCGAATGTATTTGTATTTAAATTTTTCATTCCCCGATGCGAATATGTATTTTTTGAAGACAATTTAAAATGCATAATTGTATGGAATTAATAGGGCGTAAATATAATCTGAGTTCAAAATCGAAATCCGAAAAAAAATTGCCAACGCGTCGGTGAAACGACATAGAATTTTAAGAAGCTTCTTTAATAAAAAAAAATTGTGTTCCATCCGAATAGCCGACTTTCTACTTATCATTACTCAATTATTATTGTAGTACTTATGATCGTTCAACTGTAACGTACAGGGAAATGTACTCTATATTAATTTCTAGGTGAGCCAGCAAACGTTGTTTTGCCATATAAATTATGACTTTTTATGCCTTGTGTCCGAAAAACCCAAGTAATGTAGCTTTAGAATGGTGAAAGATTTTTTAGAATCGGTCCAGTAGTTTTTGAGCCTATTCATTACATAAAATGAATAATTTATTTGATATCGTTGTAGGATGTGAAGGACAAGGACGCGGTGTACAATCACTTGAGCGCGATCAACGTGAAGTGCAAGGGGCTGACGTGCGAGTCGTGCGGGCTGGTGCGCAAGTACGTCAAGGCGTACTTGCATCACGTGCGGGACTGTGGCGAACGGAGCTACGTTCGTTCAAATGGTACCACGCTATATTATTAATACACCATTACGTATATATTATAACGGCCGCACCGTATGTGTCTTCAACCCATTAATGGCCCACTACTGAGCACGGGTCTCTCCTCAACACTGAGGAGGTCTAGAGCATACTCCACCAC